>RJWM01031678.1:0-22173 GCA_004363535.1 Dasyprocta punctata | reverse complement strand
TTTACTGTTGCCTATTCTTTTGAGGTCATGGCATCCTCTGTGTCTCTGCGGTGGAAGAGTTACATCACCCTGTGCTACTGGGTGTCTTTGGGCTGCCTTTTCTGTGATGTTAGGTCAGACTTTTAAAAATGAGCATGATAAGAATATCTTAACATAGACTGACAAATACTACAAAGCAAGACTTGATTTGTTGTCTTGGCGTTTTAACAAAGTATAAATGATGCACATTAGTATTTTTATAGTCTGTTTTGGTTGTTACAGAAATTGTAAAAAGCATGCTGAGGAAATAAAATTCTAGCATCAAAAATAGTAACTGATTAAGCTTAAGAGCCATTTAACTGATTAAGCTTAAGAATTGTGAAGTTTCAGCACATTAATTTGTTGTTTTACAATTGTCTCACCTATCAATGTAAGCATCAATGCTGAAACTGCTCTCAGAGAACTAGTTACTAACTATGTACTATTACCCCACTGGAGTCCTCCCCACAGAAAGCTTTTTCGCCCTCTGGAAGACAGCCATACAATCATCGCACCACTGATCATAAACACTGAGTTATAATTGATACATTAACTGTCTTATAGATATTAATATGAATAATATTTTCTATTAAGTAAAGTGATAAGATAGACACCACCTTAGTTTACATGCCGATTGTGGTTCATGTGTTAAAGTTTCGTTTCCCAGGTTGATGCTATTGGGAGTGAGGCAGACACTTTATGAGGTTCCAGTGGAAGGTCTTTGGTTAATGGGTCTGTGGCCTTCAAAAGGATAAGGGGGCCCTGGTCCTTCTTCATCTCTCTGTGTCTCTCACTTCTGTTAGCATGCCATTCTGCCTTGCAGGCGGCTAAACATGTACTAAAACCATGAGCCAAAATAAACTTCTCTTTCTTTAACTTGCAGATGTTGGGTATTTTGGTACAATGATGGGAACATGACTGAGACAATAGAATATACATTTTAAGAAAATGGAAGAGAAATGTATGATTGCATTTTTGATGTATAGCTACACACACGAACTAGGATGCTTTTATTTTCTTTCCTTGTTTCTTTGTTTGTTTGGTTGGTTTCTTTCTTTCTTTCTTTCTCTTTTTTACTTTCTTTCTTTCTTTCTGTAATGGGAATCAAATCTAGGACATTGTATATGCTAGGTAAGCACTTTTTATGAGTTATAGCTTCATCACTTTACAATTTCTTAAAATAAGAGCAAGTAAGGCATATTTTCAAGTATGTTGTTTCTCTAAACTAATACAGATTTTAAAGTCTACATTACCTATATTCTAGAAATATTTTAAGCACAACATTTAATAGGGGCCCCTAGGCACATGAGCATTGCAAAAAAATTAATCAGCTACACTAAACATAACAAGTACAGCATTGACCATTTCTACAATCAAAATCAAGGTATATGCTACTGACTGAATATGATTGAAAAGAACAAGGTGGTCAGTATAGATTCTAGGAATATATTGGAGAAGCTAGTAAAAAGTTGGAAAAAAGTGAAGAATATTACCCAGAAGGTACTTGGTAGAAGAGAGCAAAAATGGTATAAAAAAATGGAAAAATTGATGGAATAAGTAAAAACACTCCCTTAACGGCAAAATAAGAAACCATATAAACAAATAAAGTGTAGTGTGGTAGCATATGCTTGTAGTATCAGCATCCTGGATTCAAATCAAAATTTCAAACCCAACCTGGGCAATTTAGACAAATCCTGTCTCAAGATAAATAAATATAAATAGAGCTTGTGATATAGCTCAGTATGAAGACACTAGAGCTAACCCTCAGTATAGAGAGCATGAGCAGAGAGAGGAAGAGAGGGGTAGAGGAGGGAGAGGGGGAGGGGAGAGAGGGAACGGGAGGGAGGGGGAGAAGGAGAGGGAGTGGGAGTGAGCAGCAGTATCACTGGTACTTGGACAATTAGCTCTACATGTTCTGAGAAAGTCTTAAAATCTAACTCTAATAAGAAAAGGCAAAACCACTACTTCATCCCATTACTTTATGTGGAGATTCCGCATAAATGGACAGCAAATTCAAGCACAATTTCCAATACTTTATGCAGTTATACACAAGGAAACATCAGGGTGGATCTAAGTGAATTATAGCAGAATGTCAATCATATGGAATCATCTAATAAAATGTGAAAAACAAACAGAAAAACTATGTTGGAAATAAAAAATAACACCTGAATTTCAAGGGTTGAAAATATTTTTCAAATATCTCATTAATTTAGTGTGAGAGTAACACCATCACAGGATATTGAAACAAGGAACTACCTTTTATAAGGTTTAAAATGAATCTCTCCTATTTTAATCAAACAGAGTTGCCATTGCACGTACTGCTAATTTTAACACTAGCTGTGGTTCCTTAATCTTGCCATACAGGCTTTTGCAGTGACTGTTGTTTCTGAGCTAACAGTTTATGCTATGCTGTGCCAAGATATAGAAATTTCAGGAAGGCATTTCCCCCATATTCTGGGTTATGTAAAGGCTTTGAGGCCTTGAATATGGTTCACCTGAAGCTTTGCCATTGGTAAGTCCTGAGGATATATCATCTGACAGAGTTATTGAAAATAACAATTTAAGAGCATTATGTGAGAATATAAATATATTTTCAGGGCTGGGACTTTGGCATTTCAAAGTCATTATGGGGTGACTAGCACAATCCTTTAGGTATAATTAGAAATTTAAAAATATTAAAAATAACAGGATTAATTTAAGGAAAGTATTTCTGACCATAGATTGGATCTTAAAGAGTTTTCAAAATTTATCTTCCTGATTTCAGAATGATTGTCCAATTTATCCCTGACAGTAATCAATGAATTACTTGTAACTTGAATTAGAATGGTTTTACTGTATGTGTTCTATTTCATTTGAGACAGAATCGCACGAAATTGCACAGGCCTCCAACTCATCATTCTTCTAACTCAGTCTCTCAAAATCTGGGGCTGCAGGCATGAGGCAGCACATTGAACTCTAGTTTTATTGTTTATGATAATAGAAACCTAATAAATCTCACTTTAAAAAGTATGTAGTTATTAGTTTATTGTTTTCATATTTTAGGAATTTAGTAAAATCTGCTTTTATTATAAACATGCATTACTATATTTCAATATATAAAAAAATTAAAATAGGTTTTTGAATAAGTGAGTTTTATTGAAAACTGTACAAGTTTTTGAACAAAGTAATGAGAATTTCGTTACTTCTTCACCATTTTTTGTCTACTCCGACTATTAATTGAAAATTTAAAACTTTATGTAAGAATTTCCGTAAGAATGCTGCCAAACTCCCCGCAGACAGTATTTGCAATTGGAGTGTGGTGATGGCTAATCCTGACTGTGAACTGGGTTGGAATGGGAAATACCTAGGTAATTAGTAAGGCATACTGCTGGGTTATCGGTCAGGGTGTTTCTGGAGACGCCCGGCATGCGGGACAGCACGCTTGGGCAGGGCAGGAAGGGGAACCAGCGTGTGGATGCATCGTCAAAGGGAGGAACAGCGAAGCCCACCGGCACCACTGTCTGGGCCCCTCTGCCGTGAGGCCAGCGGCCCTCTTCAGCCCTCCCTCCTGCCGTAAACGTTCCGCTCCACTGGAGGCCTGAGAGCAATGCAGCCTGTCCAGTGTGGTCTTGAAATCTCCGAACCTTCAGATCCTGTAAGCCTTTCCTCTTTTAAACTGTTATTCCTACGTATTTTGTCACAACAATGCAAAGTCAACTAACAGGTGTATTAATTGGGTCAGTACTATCTCTTCTAGCCGCAATATCAATGAACACTGCCTAATACTTAATGGTTTCATCTAGAGAAAAATAAAAGCTCAATGTTTCTGTCCCATAAAATCCGAAGCATATTATCTCGGCCAGCAAAAAAGCTTTCCTCTAAAAGGCGGTTCAGAGATCCAGATTCTTTCTGTTTTATGGCTACAACAAAGTTGCCACAATTGTCTTCAGAGATGGCTGGAAGATTGATACCCAGGAAGGAGACACGCACATCTTAAAACCTAAGGCAAACGCGCATCACTCCTGTACAGACTCCATTATAAAAAACTACACAAATAGCCGTACCACAGGAAATGGATGGCCTCCCGTGGTTCCAAGACCAGCTGGGAACTGTAATCCAAGTTTAGTTGATAGTATCTGACCAGAAACCTCTATTATTTGAAAGAAAATTTGGGGGTCAAGGCTAAGGCAGACATATGGTGCCAAACGAAGTATAAAATTTTTACATGTATACTAATATCTTATTTAAATGTGTACTAATATCTCTTTAAAAGTTAAAAGAGAAGGAAGAGAGGGAAGGAGATAAGTTGGATGATAATTATTAATTTGCAACTAGAAAAAAGAAGTTCTGGTGTGTTATGGCACAGTAGGGTGGCTACAGACTGAAATAATGTATTGCATATTTCAAGTTCTCAGCAAAAGGATTCTTAAAGTTCTCCCCATAAAGAAATGGTAACTGTTGGAAGAGATAAATATATTTAGTTTGATTTAAATATTATAAAATGTATATATGCATCAAAGTGTTACATGGTACCCCATTAATATGTATGATTTCGGTTTCTAAGTATCAGTTAAATAAAGAAAAATTTTACCTTCAAATTTAATTTTAAAACTTTGAGAAACATTTATAAAGTGAAATAATAACCAAAACTAGTATCATAAAATACAATTTTGCAACTTTAAATACATCATGTTCTACTTCTCTCCTATCCCGAGCCTCATGAAACCAGTAATTTTTTATTACCCCTATAGTTTTTTCGTTCCTGCAAGTCATATATTTGAATTATACCATGTGGCCTTTTCAGGTGGTCTTCTTTCATTTGATCAACTTGCTTTTAAGTTTTCCCTATTTGTTTCAGTGGTTTAATCATTTTTAAGCATTAAGCAGGACTCCATTTTCTGTGATATCACAGTTTATCATCTACTCCACCAACGAAGGGCATGCTAGCTGCTTCCATAATTGAGCAGTTATGGATAAGGCTTCTATAACCGTGGTTTCCCATGGATGCTGTTTTCAGACCATTTAGGTAAACTCCAGTAAGTGTGACTGCTGTATCTTATAGAAAGTGCATGTTTCGTTTTGGAAAAAACCTATGAAAATGTCTTCAGAGTACATGCACCACCCCTGTGTTCCCACTGGCAATTACTAAGTTCATGTTGCTCCATATCCTCATCGGCATTTGGTTTTGCCATTGTTTTTGAATTTCATCATTCCCATAAGTAGTAGTGCCATTTCATTACTATTTTAATTTGTAATCCCCTAATGGAGTGTGAAGTTGGCCATCTTTTCATATGCCTCATTGCCACCTATAAATTCTCTTTGATGAAGCATCTGTTTAAATCTTTTGCCTATTTGTAATTGACTCATTCACTTTTTATTGTTGAGCTTTAAGAGTTCTTTGTCTAATTTGGATAAGGGCCCCCTATCACATATGCCTATTGCAAATATTCCCGTCCCATCTCTGGTTCATCCTCACATTTTCTTTATATCATCCTCCTAGAGTAGAGGTTTTTCATTTTAATGAAATTTCTTGGATTTTTGTATTTAGCGTTAGAGTTTTAAAAAATCATCGCCACATCCTAGGTCATTTTGATTTTTATCTTATGCTATCTTTTAGGGGAGTTTTAGTTTAGATTCCTCTGCTGAAGACTCTTGCTGCCAAGGGATAAAGAAATGGGGTGGTAGCTGGAAAAGGGTGAGGACAAGACCAAAATTAATTGAAGTGATTGTGTCAAAAGCAAGGCCCCACGGAAGTACATCCTGTGGGTGGGTGGCGACGGGATCAGTGCGCAGATGGAGGGGCGGCCTCAGACAGAATCACAGCTCATCCTGTGCTCTATGTGAACAGCAGGAGCACTAAGTATGTGGGTGCAGATGCTGAGAAGTGAATGGATGTGACAGTGGGAGTTTGAAGGGTTCTATTCTGAATCCTCATCTTCTCGGTGAATAGAAAATAGAGAATAAAAATGGGAAAATGGCACTGGGGTTTGGGAGAGTGAACAAAAGAAAGTGGGGGAGTAAATAAATTTGGGAAATATGAGAGGGGTGCCATGAATCATTTAGGGCCCATTTGAAATTTTCAGGGATGAATTTCCAGTCCTCAAGTTTGTGTGTATTTCTTCGACTGCATTCACTACAGAGATGCAAGCAAGGAGGTGGAAGACCATCTCAGGCTATGGTTTGCTCAGATGAGTATAACACAGCAAGAGTAACAGTGCTGACAGCCTATGTATAAAGGTGATCGTATGTAGTAACCACAGATGTGAGTGAGGCATTTAAGGGAAGGATGTTACTGAAATGTGGAGTCGATGGATTAGAAAACCTGTAAGGGTTGACAGATGATTGGAACTGTGCTGTTGAAGTGTGAGCTTGAGGTACATGAAGGGAATGTCATATGGGGAATGTGGGGCCCTATGCTGAGATGGTAAAGGGGCCACCATCATTGGTGGCATCCATGTCAAGGAAAGGCCACAAAGCTGAGTGGCAGAGGTTGAGTATTTGCAGGTCAACATCGCGAGGACACAATTTCAATTACCTTTCAGATCGGTTGTTGGAATGATTATCTATATAAGCATTCAAATCATTGCAAATGTAAGACAATGATATTCTGGGCAGAGTGGCAATGAGTCAGGTGCTAAAACCATCATGGAATGAGGGTGAATGACTAGAAGATGTGCATATGACGGTAACAATGAGGAATAATGATTGGTGTAACCTGTTGAGATGTGACTCAAAGCTGAAGTATTTAGGAAGTAAAATGACAGTATCCAGAATCCAAGTTAGGAAAAGACAGGTGCTTTACAGTAGTAATAAGACTAGGGTCAGAAGAACCACTGCTTCAGAAAGAGATAGAACAAAGAGAACCCATAGAAAGATTTCCCAGTGGAGGCCACTAGATCTAAGAGATGAAAGGCCAAACCATGGAGAAATCGAGTAGAGATGGGATTTTGCTGATGATGGACTGAAATGTTCAGAATGTTAAGGATAAGATTTTCCATTTAGGAGACTTGAGGAAAAGAAGGAAAATAGGAGCTATGAAGAGTCCTCATAACGTCAAAAACATTTCTAGGTTAATTTTATTTGCTAACTGATAGAACCAAAGCACTCAATTGTAAAGCAGACCACTAGAATAATGTAAAAAAGGAAAGTAAAGATAAACAAGGGTTTCCCTGGATTGTAGTATGAATTTATCATCATGACTCTAAACTTGAACTCAGTCTTTCCATTTTTCTTCTTCTTACAATTAGTTATGTTATTCATTCAATAGTATTTACTGAGAACATCCTATAAGCCAGACTATGTGTTTCAGAATGAGGTAAACAAAAATTTTGTTACTTTAAAACTAAAACTAAATTTAAAATATAATTCAATCTTAAAACTTGGGAGTTCAAATTGGTTGCACGTGTAACCATGGAGTATTTATGTGAAACCGCTCATGTCTTGTATTTGCTTTGCTGACCCTAAGAAATGTGATAAGTGCATTTTATTTATGAGAAGTTTGTCCTCCTCTCTTCTTTCTCAGAACATGAGCCTTCTGCCACTTAACAGACTATGAAAGAACAGCTGGTACAAAGTGACCGTGAATGTTTTGCCTTAAAATACGTAAGGCAGCTCCATGCCAACTTTGCAAGTGTCATTGCTGAGGGCACAGTATTGTACCCAACCAAGGTCACAGCTGTAATATTTGATCTTTTGCTAATGTGTAAAGCCTGCATTTGATTATGTCATTATTAAAGCTCAACTAGAAAACAAACATATTAGAATGAACACTCACCTTTATTCAAGTGTTGTGCAAAATGAAGTGAGAAGATACTAGCTTTAAAATTTAGAAATCTTTTAAATGAGGTATCCTCAGTGGTATCGTAAAAGCATTTTCATGCACTTCTGGCAATATCATAAATTGGTTCTATTTCTCAAAACAATGACAGTCAATTCAGCTCTAAAATTCTTGTATTAGTTAGATTTGTATCAGTTTTGTGCCAGATTCTACACTGGATTTGATGAAAAGGTGGTAAATACCGCATTTTTTTCCTACAGGAGCTTCCAGTATCTTGGGAAATTACTCAGAAATATATTTTAAGAACTTTAAAGATAACTATATTTGCTGACTCAAAAACTCTGCATCTAGAATCTAGCAGGATGTTAATTTTAGTAAGTGAATGAAGCATGTATGTACCATTACTTCCATTCCAGAATTCTCTATAAAAATTTGAATACTTGAAATAACAGTAAATGCTTTAGAATATCATACTAAATTCACGAAAAGACCAAATCATTTAAAAGTTCATCTGCAATGAATGTTAATGGTAGTGGAAATGTTTTTAATAAATTATTGTCTAAAAAACAAAGTTTCACTATTATACAAAGTTATGTACTAAATATAGAAGGGTAAGCTGAAATAAAGGAATATGTTAGCAATTGCTATCTTTGAGGTATTTCAGTTTTCTTATATATTCCTTGTTTTTTTTAAAAAAGATACTTTACAAATGCCATAATTATTTTTATTGTCATGAAATACATATTCCAATGTATACATATGAGGAACTTTTCTCATGTACCATTTTATACTGATTTGCTCCTCGCTTTATTACACTGGTGTACCATTTTGTAAGACTGAGGTGGAACCGTGATATCTGAGGATAAATGAAGTCTGTCGTGTCTGTGTTATGTCTTCCTTGCTCTGCGACCTAGGTGTTTACGGCTTTAATTTACTGATATGTAGAATGAGGATTTACTACCTGCAGTATTGTGATAGAGACAAATGTCTGATATACTTTCAGAATTCAATAAAAAACAAGCGTGATCTTAAGGAGTTTAAAATTTTAACATTGAAGTTATCAGGTAAGGATTAGCATATTAAACATTTACATAACCCTACCAAACCATGATTAATTTGCTCTCTATAAGTACTTGCAAGGGAATAACTGCTAGGTTTTTTTAGACAACTATCATCCAAGCATGATAGATGTGTTCACACAAAACATGCTTCTCTTATACATACTGAGTAAAGAGACCCCATGAGACAGCTATAAGCCTTATGACTTACGGTTCTTTCATGAGGAGAGGAAGTATAAGGAAATCTATTCTAAAACCTAACAATTTGCAAAATCTTTCTTCCTACCCTTAAGTATACTTACAAAGTATACTTTTTTTTATCCCCTTAAGTATACTTATAAAGTTCTGTTTTTGAGAATACTTTATTTTTAGTGTTCTTTTCTAATGTATTATATTTAAACCATTTTTGGTTATTAATTGTGTAAATCTTCATCATAAAGCTATGGTATTTACATTGCAGTAATGGGAAAAGTCCCACTCCATGAACAGCCAATTTTTCTCTACTCAGAGGTTACTTAATATGATATCTGCCCAAAAAGAGTAGTAAGGATAAAAGTTTAAGAAAATTTTGTTCTTATAAGCTGTGTTAATTTGCAGTGCATAAAGTAAAAAAAGGAAAAAAAATGATGAAGCTCGACTGTATTTTTTCCCTCCTGAAAGTGCACTTTATTTTTCACCTTGCTAAAAGCAGTGTAGAGGTTAAACAATCCGGTCATGCTCCTCTTTCACTCAAATGAAGTTCTTCTCATGTTATCAAGTTTTTGTTCCAGTCAGAACCTTGCAAATACAGTATTCATCTCTTTTATGCCCAGAGTTTGGCACAATGCTTGTTCACAATAATTATACATCTATTGCTTTTGACTGTGCATGCATGAGACCAATAAATGTTGGCCGCCCTACCACCCTCCCCTCTGTTTAATGTTTTGCCTTTTCTGGTAGATTCCTTATGCTGGGGTTCGTGGAGTTGTAGTCTTTGTTATCTCTTTCTAGAATGTCTTTCAAAACATTTTGGAATGCTGGTTTGGTGGTCATAAATTTTCTCAGGTTTTCTTTGTCATGGAAGTATCTTATTTCTCCATCAGTGTTGAAAGATAGTTTTGTAGGGTACATCAATCTGGGTGTAAGGTTGTTTTCCTTTAGAGTTTGACATCCTTCACTCCAAGCTCTCCTTGACTTGAGAGTTCATGCTGAGAAGTTGTCTGTGAGTCTGATGGGCTTTCCTTTATAGGTGATTTACTTCTTTTCCTCAACAGCTTTTAGTATTCTATTCTTGTATTGAATTTCTGGAATCTTGACTATGATATACCTGGATGTAGATTTTTTTCTTTATAATGGTTAATTGGAGTTCTATATGCCTCTTTTATCTGTGTGTCAAGTTATTTTTCCCTACCAGGAATGTTTTCTGTCATGACATCTTTGATCAGTTTTTTTTTATATCATCTGTGCTATCTTCTGCTTTTTCATTAACTCCAATCTATCTTAAGTTATTCCTCTTTGCATCGTTTGGTAGCTGCTGGATTGATTTCTCATGGTCCTTTGCCATTTTTAAGAAATCTTTTTCATGATCATTAACCACAAACATGTCTTTTATGTTGAGATTCTGTTCTCCAATTGGCTCATTCTGCTGCAGATACTTTCAATTCAATTTTATTCTCCTGGATATCTGACTGAATCTGTCTTATAGACTCCATTTCTTTCCTATGTTGAGCATTCATGGCTTCCATCATTTTCTCAAGTTACTCTATTTTTTGTCTGCATCTGCTCTATAGTCATTAAGCTTAGTTTTGATTATGGACACCACCTCTGCAGTTATCTTAGAAATTATTTCCGATTTGAGTTTTTTCTAGAACCTTATTCGATTGCTATGTTGTTACCACTTCCAAGTGGCCAGGTGGGTGGCTTTCAGATTGTCACACTTCACTGCCCCTTGGTTTTCCTTTGGTGAACTGGATGTCTGAAGTTGGATCTTATTTAATTGTATGATCTTATTTAATTGTGTTCTTATATTCTTTTCTTCTATCTCTCTCTCTCTTTTAATTCCTGCATTGATGCTTGTAAATTGACAATGATGAGTTGCTTTACTGCTAGTATTTAGAACCCTTCAGAAGTGACTTCTTGTCTGAGGTGTCTTCTAGGTATAGCTGGTTTGTGGATTTTGAGTCTGTTGCAAGATTTTGCCTCTTGGGTTGAGGAGATAGCTCAGCAGCACAGCACCTGCCTGGCAAGTGCAAGGTACTGAGTTTAATTATTGGTGCAAAAAAAATTCTGCCTCTTCAATTTGTTGGGAGTGAGAAGTTGCTACCTGCTGGGTCCAGCCCCTGGTTCTTTGGCCACAATATTTGTGCCACAATATTTTCTATGATCCTTAGTCAATCTCAGTCTAGAAATACCAGGATGAACAGCTGGTTACAATAATCAGGTCATGTTTGACTAATGTGGTACCAATAATTTGCCACCTTTAACTGTATGAACTAGATTTGTGGTTATATAACAAAATATAAAACAAATTTTTATAGTGGAATAAATTACTACTCAGTCAATATTTCCATTTTCTACAATGAGAATAAAAATGTAGACATTAAATATTAATACATGAGAATTTCCAATATTTCTTCTGTGCATCATGAATTTTAGCTATTGGTTGTTTGGTTGTTGACTTCTAGCCATTCTTATAGGTATAGAGTCAATTTTATCATTTATTGTGCCTTTTTGGTTACTAATGGGATTATCCACATTTCTATGTATAATAAGTCAACTGAACATCCCCTTTATGTCTGTAAACACTGTATCTGCTTATGCCTGCTTACAGTTTTTGCCTATTTTGTCATGAAATTTATGACTTTTTCTTATAAAAATTAAGTTCCTACACATTCTGCAAATTGAAGTTTGTTATTATATGTGTTGCAAATAGCACTTTTTGACTCTTTAATGTGGAATTTCAAGAAAGAATAATTTGTTTAATGTCATTCTGGCAGTAATTTTTTCCTCTCACTTTTTAAAAATTCTTAAGTACTTTTTCTATCCTTAAATCATAAAGATATTCTAGTAATTACATTTTTAATGGCCCCTTTAATTCACGTGCATGTTCAAGTGTATGCGTGCACACAAGTGAGTGTATGTGTGTGTGTGCATTGAGATTGTATAGTCAGTCTCTGGGAAAGTTACTTTTTTGTGTGCATGATATGCAGTAGAACTCATGGTATTTTGCTCTGTCTTGTGATGATTCTCTGGTCCCATCCCATTCTTGAAAAGACCACCTTGTCTTATTTCATAAACCAAGCATCCACGCACACATGAGTCTATTTGAAGGTTCTCTATTTTATCACATTCCCTCATCCACCCTTGAATCAGAATCATCCGCTTTATACTTTGGTTTATATATGGCAACACAAGTCATTCCACATTCTTAAGGATACTTTGCCTATTTTTAGATATTTGCATTTCTATGTAAATTTCAGAAGTAGCTTGCCAAGTTCCATTTAAACACTGTCACTTTAATTAAGATTTTATTAAATATGTAGACAATTTGGGATTGTGTGACATTTTGCAGTGTTGAATCATACAATGCACAAGCATGGAATATATCTTAAATTATTAAACTTATTCTAAATTTCTTAACATTGTTTTAAAATTTGGTGAAATTCTGTGTATATTTTGTTGGCATATATCCAGATATATTACAGTTTCAGTAAATTCAATAGTTACATACTACAAATTGATAAAATATAATGAATACTGAAACTTGTTTCTAGGGGAAATGCAGGATGAAGTTCCTGGAAGCCCCTAGCTGTAACATTTTTGTCAACTGATCTGTCCTTTACCTTGTATAATGTATGTTTCTGTTTAAAGATACCTCATTTAATATATATTGTGGATTATTTAATACTGAATTCATAGACAACATCATGAGTAATCTAATCTACTTCTTTTTTCTGTAAGACATATCACAGTCTCCTTGTGCTTCATACATAGACAACATGCTAGTGATTTACTTTGGGGGACACTTTAAATCAAAAGATGATTAACTCCCCAAAAAAGCCCCACAAAGATGTCTTAAAATGATACTTAACAGATGACAAAAATGGACATTTGCAGATAATATGAAGACTAGAAGAGGACGACCCCTAAGAAACTCTGCACCCAATGTTTCAAATCGTTCAGTGTTCTACACTCAAGTGCTGATGACTCAAAAATCTGTACATGTATTCATAATGGAGTTATAAATAAATAAATACATAAATTAACAAAATATCCACAAATCAAGAAAATTGACTCTGACATTTCTGATAATTTTCATATATATAAAATCCCTTCTTGTATTTCCTATGTAGGTCTTGTTTGTAGAAACACAATTGTTAAGATTAATGTTGACAGTATAGTTGGCCATCTTTTGAAACATATTTATTAATTTAATTTGTCTGTAGATTTTGGGTTTTGCACAAATATAACTTTGTTGTCTGTGAGGATAACTCTTGCTCTGTTGTTTGGAGTACAAACTAAGAATGATCACAAAGTATTTAAGACCCTGTGAAGTTCATAACTTAGCTACAATTTAATTATTTAGCCTGGAAATTGCTTGAAAGATAGTCACTGCTCATTACATAGGCATCTGGTAGAAACAAGAGAAAATCAACTCTGAAAGAAGAAAACAACATACTTAACCTTGACTTTTCTACACACATAATTTGAATCTATGAGACATACATTGAAAGGATCAGACATACAACACAGGACAACATGAAGGAGAAACAGAGAAAGCAGTAGATAATAAAAATAGACCCACTTGTGTTCCAAATATCGGAGTTTGGGGGTGATTTTGAAATGCTTGAAATTTTTAATGAAAGAATACAAGTGAACGTACTTGGCAAATAACTAGAAATTGTAAAAATAGGACATCAATAGTTTATGAACATGGTAAAAGTTTTAAAAAATCAAAATTCTGTGAATGGGAAATATACTGAACTGAAAAAGGAAATTTTAGTAGGAAGAGTCAAAGCAAATGGATAGAACGAAGCATGAAAATGCCGCAACCCATGTGGCTCTCAAACTTCCTGGGGTAAGACCATGGTGGGCAGCAAGATGGTGAAGAAATAAAGACAAACACAGAAAGCTGGGATGAGTTGGAGCTCTCTCTCCTGATGGGAGGAAAGGAACTTCTCAGACAGTGCAGCACATTTATTTGTGTACTCAGGAAGTTGGTATCAATCTCAACCCCTCTGTTTAGCAACTCTGTTTGCCTGGCTCATCTGGGCACATTGTGTTTTTGGAGCTCAAACAGCTTATCTACATGGCTCACCTTGGGATCTCTGTGTTCTCTGGCTGACCTTGTTTTATCCCTTGCATGTGAGATCAATCTCCAGCTTCAGCGGGTCCCCACATCTCCCTTTTCTGTTTTGTAGTAGCAAGTGATTTGTGGTCAGTTGAAGTTGGAGGAGCTGTGTTTGGAGGACTGCACAATACCTTATTCTTGTCTTGTACACCTTCCATTTCTGAGTGAACCTATTCATTTAGTCTAAAAATTTCCAGTTCACAGATTTTAAGTCCCTACATTCAGCAATTTAAGCCTGTACAGTTTATTAATCTGTAATAGAAATTAGTTTACCAGTGTAGCTGGAAATTGTTAGAAGGCATTAATGATTTGAGTTGTTTTTTATAAAATTACAAATAAAAAATTTAATTTCAGAAATGGAGTTCACCATTTATAAATACTTTAAAGCGTAGTCCACACAAATTAGACTAAGTATAGGTACAATATTTTAACAAAATGACAGCTTTCTAAAAGACCTATATTAAATTGATTTGAAATGAAAAAATGAATCCTTTTTCAGTTGTTAACACAAAAGATTTGAGTTTCTTTTATAGCTGGCATATTACTATGGCATTATTTTATAACTCTTATAGTTATTATTTACTGCAGGATGTTCAAGACCAAGTCAAAATCAGCCCTGCACTAATTATAATCCATCTCTTGTTATCTATCAAGGTCAGTTAAGTCTCCTCAGGAATTACCTTGGGATCATGTACAGCACCTCTTAGTACTTTTGTCAGGGTTAACCATTTGCATGAATCATGGTCATTGCTTGAGCAAGTCACTTCTGCGAAAGCTTGGGAGATTTTTCTCTCCTGGTGGCTCTCCTTAGGCACACTACACATCCTTGACCACTTTTCTCTGTGGTCCCACAATCTCTTTGGTCAGAAGACTGGGGACTCACTGAGTTTATAATATGTCTCAGCAGAGGTTTGCTTATGTCCTGGGTGTTCATTGACCTCAAAGGGCTGCAGCCAAAATATTGGCTATCCTCCTAGCCTATCTAGTTTTCTAGTTTTTGGTATCCAAATCTCAGTCTTCGAACATCCAGAACAGAAGTTTAATGACATTACATTTTAATGAAGACCAAAAACTTGATATTACCATCTTATCTAAATATCAAGCACCTTAGAACATAAAATGGAGCCATTATTTTCTAGCAACCATGAATGTTCTATTATCTGAATCCCTATAGAACGTTTTGTTGTTGTTGCTTTTTTTTTTTGGGGGGGGGGGTTTTGTTTTTGGTTTTGGTTTATTTGTTTGTTTTTGTCTTTTTGAGACAGTGTTTCACTGTGCATTTCAGCCTGACTTTGAACTCACTTTGTAGCCCAGGTTGTCCTTGAACTCACAGCAATCCCCCTGCCTTAGCCTTCTGAGTGCTGCAATTAAGGCATGTCCTACCATGCGTGGCTTAGAATGTTAACAGTTACGTATTTTACACAGAAAGTTAGAAAACAAAAGCCATACATAATACTGCAGCATGACAATCATGATGACATTTTGAAACATATTTAAATTTTGATTTTAACATAGCATAACCATTTTAATCAATCATCTCTATTTAATACATAAGAAACTTCTACCTAACTTGTTGTCCTTTAATGGAATGTACATCATATAAATTTTTGTTGAAGGTAGATGTCTGAACCTGAAAGGAAAGTATCATTATAAGCGACCTTTGTCCCACACTGTTATAGCTGACACACTGTGTCAACTTGAGAAGTCTAGAAGCTTAAGTAAGTGTCTCAGCAGGTTTACATCCTGGGGTGTAGAAGACAAGCCATTACCACTCTAGGATGTTGTCCATTGTGTCGATTTGAGAAGGTCAGAAATTTAACTAAGTGATTCAGCAGGGCCAGGATCCTTACTTTGTAACTTCCTCAGCTTGTGCAAGAGAAGGCATGCAGGTGACGAGTGCTACACCACCCAAGGGGTGTAGCCTGCTTACAATACAAGGGAGGAAAACCGACTTGCTCATTTTTGTTCTGACTGCTTTTTCTGTCTTCCATCACCTTGAACTGTTTTCCCTGTACTATGCCACCCTGCCTTGAAGTCAGCTGATTATGGACTGAATTTTCACAAACAGTGAGCTAAACAAACCTTTCCTTCCTTCATTTTGGGTGTTGGGTATTTTGTCCCAGCAATGAGAGAAAAATAACCAAGACACACACTTTGGAAGACACGTACATCTGCAGGCGTGAGTACATTCAACACACTACAAAAAACAATAGCAATTAACTGTCACAGCCATATGAAAACCTTTGTACCAGAGCATCTTTAAATCAAAACCTTATTGTCTAGGAAATTTAATCCTTTGATGAATGAGCAATGTAAACATATTACAATAATATATTTTAATAACATTTATTGGGATGTGTACTATATAACAATGGCGATCATAGAGGCCTCCTATCAATGAATGAGAACAGGATAATATTACTGAGCAGCTGCTTTCAATCCATCAATTGGAGCCCTGTCCAAGAATTTATCCCTACCATAAGGGATTTTTGTTTATCTTAACAATTTTTGATGACCTAAGAGGAAACCAAATTTGATATCATTTTGATCAGCTGACAACCTAGGTGGAAACGTGCTTCTTAAATCTATAAACCAAATTAAATTATGAACAAATGATCCAAAAATCAAAAAAAAAAAGGAAATGAAAAATGAACACAAATAAAAAACAGCTGTTCACTGAATGGACACACAAATAAACAAGTACACAGCTTAATAGATTGGACAAACAGACAAATGTATTGCAAAATCAGAGTACACTCAAATATATTTATGAACAAATTGAATTATAACAATCTCTAACAATTTTAGAAGTTTATAAATAGACTAGTCAGAATTACTTGTATTTCAATTGGCAAAGAATCTTATCAGAAATTGGAAGGAATAAATTTTTTTTGTCTATAGTATGTAATTTTGTGTTTTGTTTTGTTTTAAGAATACTGATAGCTTTTGTGTCCCCTTCTTTCATATAACTTTCAGCTCAGTTATCTCTACGTACTCCATCACCTACGCAGACCTTTGATTCCCATTTTTGGTTGCTCTCTCCTGGGCCTGCTGTAGATCAGTCTCCCAGGAACCACTGTCTTATGACTGAGCATCAGCTTCTTGAAAGGCAAAATCACCCCCTTCTTCAGCCTGAGTCCATGGCACAGTCAGACAGGACGCTCTGGTACTCAGATAGGTGGTTGTTCAGCATTCTCTGGAAAGACACAAGCATACCCTTGAACTCAAATTATCACTGGGCTGGGTCCTTTCCATTGTCCAGTATGATGATCTTTCCAAAGGACATTTTCTAGCTTTGTGTTTCTTCTGCCTGATTGAATTGTCTTTCTGTTGCTGTAGTCCCAGCCCTAGTAGGATTTAAAAAATTAATAGTATACACTGTCAAGTGAAGTCTATTATGAGGTGTAAGTTTTGTAGGGAAGTATTCCCCCTTTTGTTTTTCTAATAATTTTTTTTTTTGTCTTTTGTGTGTGTGTGTGTGTGTTTGAGTCAGGGTCTCACTGTGTAGTCCAGGCTGGCCTTGAGCTCACTTTGTAGCCCATGCTGGTCTTGAGCTTGCAACAGTCCTCCTTCTTCAGTCTCCTGATTGCTGGGATTATAGATGTGAACCACCATGCCCAGCTCTGTAATTGAATTTTGAGCATATGGTGAGCATGTTCAACTATTTTTTGACCTTGAGGGTTATAAAGTATTCCTGTAGCAAGGAAAATATGAAAAGTTTTACAAAACATTTGAAGGTCAGCACTTGTATAAAATGGGCCATTGTCGGTCTTAAGTGCCCTCGGACAGCCAGGGGCACTTAAGGCATTCAGACAATGAGCAATGACATGTTTGGCCAGTTTGTCAATAAGGGCAGAGGCAAAAATGCATCCTGAGCAAGTGTCTACTGAAACATGGACCCAGTATAAAGAGCCAAACTCAGGAATGTGAGTGACATTCACTTACCAGAGATGACTGGGTTGTAAATCTTGGAGATTAACCTCCATAAAGGGTGAAGGAAAATGTATTATGCATGAGGAACATTTCTTATCAAATTGTGGAGCCTGCTCCTAGGTTAAATGCAACTGTTTGCCTAAGGCAGAAGCATTTTGGTGAAAGGTGGCATGGGAGGCAGAAGGCTGTTGGACAATATCTGAGGAAGCAACAGTTCATGGCAGTGGAAGACAACAAAGCAACAAGAGCAATTGTGGGGGGAGAGCAAGTCTCCTTTTCTCCTCTACACTGTAAGCAGTCTACTGCCCTAGGGTGGGTGCAGCACGTGCACCCTCTCCATGCTCTCCTCCTGCTCAGGATAAGGATGTTTGCAAAGTGAGGACTCCAGCCCTCTGCTGAGTCACTCAGCCAAGCTTTTAAACTTCCAGAATTGACATAATATACTAACCATTCCAATCCATCCCTTGTCAGTTTGGCAACCAGACACGTTTTTTAAAAATTGATTTCCAGACACAAAGGCATGTTTATTTGTATCATTTTACATCTTGAACATCATGAGACAGGTTTAACAATCCTTAAAAATGAGTGTTAAGTCCATCAACCTTGTATTATATTAGAACTATAACATTTTACCCTTGCAGGTGAAACAAACAACATTGTTTCCCCCACCTCCCTCATCAGTCCAGCTACACACAGAGCTTATCCTGCATTCTCCGGCAGGATCTTGGACTCTCTTCTGAGGTTTTCTGGGAACTGGGGTGGCTCCTGCCAGTGGTGCAGTTGGGAGCAGGACTCTGCAGATCTGCAAGGCAGGACGGAAGCTGTGGCAGGGCCCAGCCACCAGGGCAGGAGCTGGGCCTACCAGGAGGGGTAGGGACCCAGCAGATGGGAACCCTGAGAGCCTGTGAGATGGCTTCCTCTCTGTCACACACACTGAATTCAAACTTTCTCAGTTTTCTTCTAAGGACTGGACAAAGCAACATCCTGGAAAGTTAAGGCGAAAGGCAGTGCCATTTCCTAAGATCCTGGTTGGCCTTCACTCCTACAAGACAGATTTGCACAAGTAACATTTTAAAGTCACTCTTTCTGGATTTCCTAGGATGGAAGGGGGTTTTCTTCTCCACATTCCCCTGATAAAGCACTATCATGCACTCTTACTCTGTCATGGTCTACTTTAGGGGATGAATTCTGATTTCAAGGTATTTTCAAATCTTCAACTTTGACATAGTAACCATAAGTGCATTCTATTTTTCCTGGACCTAGTGGAGACTTTTAAATTTTAGCTTATTTTTTAATTTAAAAACAATAATTTTATGGAATAAGTATCACATGACTTACAGCTATATTTTTTATTTTTAATTTCTTTAATGTACTGATAGCCTGAAAAGATGGAAGTGGCCCAGGAGTCTATTAATCTCTAAGAAAATCTGTCTATCAAGCAACCCAATAAATTTCCTTACCAGTGATAGTAACAGTAAACTATAATAGAATATTTTGCTGAGTGGGAAGAAACTCTCAGCCTATTAGATGCCCAGTACAAGTTTGTGTTCCCCAAAATCAAAGAATGAACTTTAGGAACAATGGACGTTAAGAGCAGAAATTTTATTGAGAGAGAGAGAGAGAGGGAGTTTCTGTCTGAGAGAGAGACAAGGGATCCCGAGTGGATCGTTGAGGACCCTATTTTTTGTAGGAGTTTTTATAGAGCAAAACCACAAAGTGAGGCAGGTTCAAGGTGGGGAAAACATGGGAACTCTCAAAATGGGCATTTGGTGGGACAGAATGATGGTCAACCAGTCAGTTTATGAGTATAACGGCTCAGGTAAAATTGAGCGATTGGGGAGGCAAGTCACTTAGTAAGTGGGCATGAATACAGAGCAGGTGCTCTTTTGTAGGGGGCTGGGTTAGTGTCTCCTTTTGACTTCCTCAGAGTGATAGAGACCTATTTAGACCATCAGTTCCTGATGTTTATCCTTAGGAAGGCAGTGGGTGCATTTGTTTTATCTTTTGTGTTGAAGTCTGGCCCACAGCAGAGTTGTCTGCCTCCCCCATAATTGTAAGTTATGTTCTTAAGCAGTGGCTCCTTCAAAGGTCTAGCCCTGCCTGACTATCTATAATATTTTCATCTAGCTTATCTGCTGGTAACAGTCACAGTAAACTGTAATAGACTACTCTGCTAAGTACTTTTACCAAAAGTCAAAACTGCACACACACACACACACACACACACACCACTGCAAGAAACCTGCTGGTTCAGAGGACTGGCTAAGTTGATAGCAACTAAGGGTCATAAAGCAACTAAACGCTAATAGTTTCTGGTTGATTTTACAGGCCTGGAGCCAGCAGTCTGAGCATCTCTTGGGATGATGACAGTATACACTGTAGCAAATATGGCAGATTCCCTTCTGTCTTGCCTGTGAGGCCCAATATTGTTCTCAGTATTTTGCTTTATTCTGATTAATTGTTTTGCTTTGTTTATATTCTGTTTTGATTGGTTTTATTCTGTTTCATTTTTGGTTTGATTTTACTATACCTGATGGAATGGTCCACTATTGTGAGGATAACAAGATATACTACAGTAGCTGCTGTCTTCCTAGTATCCTGCTTTGAAGTTCTGTACCAGTTCTACTGCTTTGTTTTGATTGACTTTGTTCTGTTATATTTTGTTGGATTTTACTATCTTTAAAATAAAATTAATTAATAAAAATTTAAAAATTAAAAAATAAACTGCACCTTACAGCCCCAGCCCAAAGTAGCCCACTCCTTGAAGGTGTCACCTTTAGGACCAGGGTAGCTAGGAAAGCTTCCTGGTCATGTCATGACTCCATCAGACTTGATAAGCATGGGCCTCATGTTTCTTAAGCTCCTGTTTCCTGCAGGACACAGCAAAGCACTTTCCATATATTCTCTGTTGTTCAGCAGAAGGTGAGCATTCCCTTGCTCTGCTGACCCAGAGGGCCTGACGTATCAGGCTTCTGCATTTTGTTTCCCCTCTTGCTCCTAGCTGGCTCCTGGCCAGACCCCACAACCTTCTGTTTGTTACTCCTTGTCCTGATGTCAGATCTCTGCACACATAGCCTTAGCTGAGGAACCTTGCTCTTCAGGTATTCACAGGCACTGCTTCCTTCTCATTCGGATCTTAGCTCAAATATCTCCTCCTCAAGTAGACATCCATGATCTCCTCCCCAATTTCCTTCCTGCAATCATACTACTTTCTTGAATCTGTTTAGAATAATTGTCATTAAAAAATTACATTGCTTATGAAATAAGCAAATATGTACTCTTGTACATTCTGCTTCAAGGAATCAACTACCATCTCCTTGGTTTCTTATACCCTTATTAGGGAAAAAGACTGATGGGACAAATAGGTGCTCAATAAATATTTGTCAAAGATTGCATGTATAAACATTAAAATAGTCTTGTTTTCTTACACCTTTGTCTTTTTTGTATTTATTCCTTCATGCTGTAATTATGGATGCTTTATTCCTTTTCTTTAACTTAATGTATGTAGCAGGTGGAACATTTATGTTCTATATTCTAAAGTTCGGAAACATTGTCATGAATTTCTTCTCTAACACTATTATTTCAGCAACTTCTCATATAGCACCAATGGGCCGCTGAGTCTCCTGAAACATTGATAGTGAAGGAAGTGTTACTGCCACCTGAGGGCTGGTCTTCCCAAAAATCACTGAAAGAAAAGAAAAAGTAATGCCCTCCTCTTCACGACTGTTCTCATCTCATTTTAATTCATGAACTGTTAAGCATCAGCTTAAGCCAAGGTTGAACATCTTATTGATTCGCTCAGCACTATTCATGAAGATCATTTGTACTCACACAGTACGTTAGTGACTGGTGTTATTAGGTGAAAATGGAATCTAACTGAAAGGAGAAAAAGTAGACATATATTGGGGAGCAATTACCATATAAATAGACATTAACTATCTAAGAGAGTTCTCCAACATAAAATAAGTGAAACAGGTCTTTGGGGGTGTCATTTCTGAGGCTTCAAGTTGAAATGCTATTTCAACTCTCATTTTTTCTGCTCTAGCAGAGGAAGAAAATTCTAAATGAAAGGTTAAACT
>RJWM01031677.1:0-22095 GCA_004363535.1 Dasyprocta punctata | reverse complement strand
TGTACTTAGAAGACCCCTCAACAGTGTGTGTCAACTTAGATTCATTATCCACATCCTTTTTGTTTTTGTAGTATTTTATTAAATCATTACAGGTATAAAATTTCTCCACAGTTCTATCCCATCTCAAGCCCATCTGTCTTGCGAGTTCCCAGTTTTCCCCATCATAGTTTTACTCTATAAAAGTCACTAGAAAAGACAGAGTCTTTGGCAACCCACTCAGGACCTCTTCTGTCTCTCTCTCAGACAGAAGCTTTCTTTCTCTCAATAAATATTTCTGTGCTAAAAAAAAAGTAAAATACAATTTCTCCTTTAAAAAAAAACATTTTAAAAAATAACCGTTCAAATATCTGTTTTTCGCCGGGCGTGGTGGTGCACGCCTTTAATCCCAGCACTCGGGAGGCTGAGGTAGGTGGAGCGTTGTGAGTTCGAGACCAGCTTGGGCTACAACGTGAGCGCAAGGCTGGCCTGAGCTACATAGTGAGACCCTGCCTCAAAAAACCAGGGCTGGGGAGTTGGGCTCAGTGGCTTAAGCGCCTGCCCTGGCAGGCACAAGGTTGTGAGTTCAATCCCCAGTGCCACAAAACAAAACAAAAAAACAAAAAAAACCCAAACATCTGTTTTTTCAAGAATCAAATGAGGCATCTTTGAGGTCACACCTAATCCTTGTTCATGTTTATTTTTTGTGGACCAATTTTACACTTACATTCTATTTAAGATATGCTAGCACCCCAAAGCATTGTAAAATAAAATGTGTATTTTTTATTTGGGGGATTTCTCTGTTGCTTATGCTATGTTAATCTCTATACACTGAACTACAGTTATCTAAACCAGGAAATTCCAACTCATGCAATGCTGCCAGTAATCTTCAGACTTCATTCAGATTTTATCATTGGTCCTATTGGTTTTACCTTTTTTTTTTTTTAACCTTTCTGGCCAAAGAGTCAATCCAAGTCTCATGCTGCTTTTCATTTCCATGCATTCTCAGTTCCTGTCCAATCTGGGAAAATTCGGACCCTGACAATTGTGAAACTCATACGTCATTTAATTTATAGCAAGTTTACAGTAGGGGGTTGCCTGATATTTTACCCAAGCTTAGATTGAGGGTATACATTTTTCACAAGAATAACATAACATCAAGAGTGATATAATATCAGCATGTCTTAGTATATTTTTAAGGTACCTATCATTATTTGATCACCAACCACAGCCCTGTTATACATGTATAGATAAATTTTAATCATTTTCTTAATATGGTATCTGAAAGATTTCTCCACTCTGAAGTGATTCTTTTTTCTTATAATTTATAAATATTATATGAGAAGTTACTTAGGGACTACAAAAATATTCCATTTCTCATTGTTCTTTTGCTCATTAATTTTTAACTACCAGTAGTAATTCTTGTCAGCAAAATATTTAAATGTGGTGTTTGTCAAATGATGATTATGTATTTCTGTCATTCTTACAGTTTATTAATTTGACTACTGCTAAAAAGAATTGTCACTTCTTTCTTTTCAATTATTTATATCAGAGTGGACTCATGCATAATTATTTTATTTGAGTTATAATCCATTAGTACAACACTTTGTTGCTGAAACTGTCCTCAATTTAGCTATTGGACACTCTTTGAGGCATACTTTATTTGTTAACATTTTTAAAGACAAAAATTATATTATAGATGCTCTCCTTGACTTTTAATGCTGTAGAACGAATAACCCCAAAGCTTAGCGATTAAAACAATGTGGTGATTGTTGGTTTCCTTGTTTCTGGGGATCTGCTGTCTGTTTGGTGGTTCTCATTTGATATCCCTCCAACAGGGGCAATCAGACATTGGCCAGGATGGCTTTTTTACACGTTTGAAGCATGATTTAGGATAGTTGCAACAGTTGAGTACTGTTGCAACTACCCTAAATCATGCTATTTTTTCTTCATATATTTCTTCCAAATGATTAGTTAGGCTTTCTTACATTAGAACAATCTCGAGATTGCTGGCCATTTTACACACTAGGAGGCTTCTTCCTCAACAGGTACTCACAGGTAGAAGGTATAGATCTCCTGATGACCAAGCCTCAGAAGTCCCACATCATCATACTTCTAACATAGTCTATCAGTCAAAACAATTCTGGGCCACTTTATTTAAATTTCAGAGGTGAGATGAAATGATCTGAACAAAGGGGAGGGAGAAATGGATGATAACACCTTGGTGAAGTACTACTACACACACCTAGTGTCAATTTAAATCAACTTAATTCTAATGCCATCTATAAATCTACATGCATGATTGCATGTATTGCATGGCAATATTCTTCATTTTACAGTACTTATGAATTGTAAGTAATACAAGTTAAATGCAAGGGAACAATTAAAAACCCATATAATGCTAATTAAATAAAAATTTAATGTGGTGGTTGATGTCGTTTCACTGAAGCCAAAATGTTACCTAGGGCCAGGCATGGTGGCCAACGCCTGCAATCCTAGTACTTGGGAGGCTGAGACAGGAGGGTTGCTCTGAGTTCAAGGCCAGTCTAGGCTATACAGTGAGTTCAAGGCAAGCCTGGACTATATAGTGACACATTGCCTCAAAAAAAAAAAAAGTTACCTAGGATGTGGTACTAAATGCTGTACATAAGTTTTGAATTTGACACACCAAGACCCATTCTTTAATCATTTATAGAGTGTTTGTGCATTTTGCATGTCATGTCTTTTGCTGATAGAGGGGAGCAGAAGGACAAAAACTGCATGGTTGTGTAAATAAACTTGCAATCACTATAATTAATACCTGAAGTAATCAAATTATAAGAGAAAAGAATTCTTTTGACTCATAAATCTGGAGCTCTCTGTTCATGGTTGTTGAGCCTTGCTGTTTCTAGGCCTGTGATGAGACAGCATCTCATGGCAGAGCACGTGTAGAGCAGAGTTGTACGCATCATATCTAGGACACAAAGAAGAATGAGCAAGGGGCTGAGGTCTCTTTTTTCCATTTGAAGGTGTGGCCTCAATTCCTGAAGGTCTTTGACTAGGCCCCATCTCTTAAAGTTTCCACCTTCTTTAATTAGCACTATATGGAGACCAAATCATCAACACATATGGGATTTTGGGGGACATTCCAGATCCAAGCTATAGCAGTGGTCATGAAGACTAATTGTCTTTCTTAGAGATTTAAATTATGGTTCATTTGGCTGCTAGCAGTTGTGTTTTCTATGATTATATTGGTTATTTGTGTTTATTGATATGATAACATACATAATAGATATGTGATTTCTACGCTTAAGAGACCTATGGTCTGTTTTTCAGTACCATAAAGAACTGCCAGCCTAAAGTTTCTGTTAAAATATGACAAAGGACATAAACATATTCTCCAAATAAATCTTTTAAAGAAAAGTTGCGGATTGACTTCTAGTACTTTTCCTCCAAGAACTGTGTCATCAGTTGGAGTGTTGTTTCATTAGAAGTGCAGCCCTTCTGCTCAGACCGATCAGCACAACTGTTCCTATCAGATGGCCAACACCCAGTGCATTCAGAAATCACTGGAGCAGGTGTGTTTGTGGCTGAGGCAGAAATAACTAGAGAAGAGTAAATGAGCATAAGATTCTTAATGCTCCACTTAGTCCTGTTGGAGAAGAGTATAAAATACCGAGAGAAAGTCTTTCCAGCAATCCTTCAGAATGTGAGAATGGATGAAGGAGAAGCAAGTACAGTGCTATTATGGACTGGATTGGGAGCTAGGGTTAGAGTGGATGCTGAGATTTCTAAATTGAGCAATCATAAGAAATGTATATAATGCATGGCTTGGCATTTTGATAAATTTATAAGGTAGCCCTTGTTAATTAATTGTTCTCTCAATGAATAACAAAGGAAAGTGCTTTGAGCTGATATGCTTCTAGAAGAGATACCAACCCTTTTGGGAAGTAGCCATGAGACTTTTTAGGTAACATCCATTAGGTGTGGGGCAGTTAGGAAAAGGATTGCTATTTGTTGTTACCCCAATTTTCATTTCTGTAATCCAAAAGTTTGGTAATTGTTCTGTATCATTGTTTAATATAGAAATTTACTAGTTTAATATTTGGTACATTGGAAATGTCCATCATATAGAAGATATCACTGTGATTTAAAAATCAGTGAAAATTGAAATTACTTCCCTTTTCATTGGCATTTATCTTGAGCTGAGATTTTATTTTTAGTGTGTTTCTTTAATCAAATAGACACAAATCTAAGATATAGTTCCTTGTGTTTTGTAATTTAAAAAAAACTCAGACTTCACCTAAAAATTACAAGTTTCAGATCAAATATGTCTTAAAACTGATATACAAAGGATGTAAGTGTTTTAGAATGAATTTGGGAGAAAAGTTTTAAGTAAGTAAATTGTCAGGCTGAACAAGGGTTCTTAACATAGGCAGGATGGGTATTTTGGGCACGGTGACTCGCTGATCAGAACTGGTAGTGTTAACACAGTGTTTAGCCTCACTGTCCTCAATTATTACTGCCATTAAATTCTTGCAATAGCCCAAATCCCTGCTTCTCAATTTTTAACTTATCTGTATAGGATCACTCTTGGTGAGACTCTTTAGGCCAAATGACATATTTATTTGT
Organism: Dasyprocta punctata; assembly: GCA_004363535.1. Taxonomy (NCBI): domain Eukaryota; kingdom Metazoa; phylum Chordata; class Mammalia; order Rodentia; family Dasyproctidae; genus Dasyprocta; species Dasyprocta punctata. The sequence goes on along the minus strand of RJWM01031677.1, from coordinate 17,508 downwards.
TTTAGAAGAGGGCATAAATTTAAAATGTCAGGTGGGCCACATAAAACTCACAGATGTTTGTCATTAGAAATTATAGAAAAAATATAACTCATGCATAACTCAAAAAAACATATTAATCTATTGGTGGATCAGAAATTGTTAACAAAAAGGATTAGATATATTTGGTCTCAAATATATATGCTGTGTTCTGTGAAGTGGCCCACTTAATAGCACTCATCTTTCCTTTCTAGATTCTGAATTAATTGAGAGGATGGACAATGGACTAAGACACCAGTAGTTACATAGTTATTAGTAAGCTAGTATTGAATGTGTCTTATATCTGAGGACAAATAAGCTTCTTTATATGAAAATGAAAGAGACTTGGCACCCAAGCATGGCAAAAACCAGATTGAGCAGGATATCCCACATTTAGACATGTGGTTGCTGCCTGGGTAACATTCAAAACTGTCTTAGTTACTTTCTTGTTGCTGGAACCAAATACCCAACACCAAAAGTTAATTGAGGAAAAATTGATTGATTGATTTTGTACAGGGAATTGAAATCACAACCTCACACTTGCCAGGCAGACAGTTGTGCCACTGAGCTAAAGCCCCAGCAAGGAAAGGTTTATTTTAGCTCACATTTTGTGAAAGCTTCGATCAATAGTTGGCTGATTTCAAGGCATGGAAGAGGAGAAACAGTTCATGATGTGACAGCGAAAAACAACAACCTTCGTTGTGCTTTCTCTTTTTATTGCATTCAGGATGCAAACCTATTGGTTGGTGCCACCCACAGCCAGGGTACCCAGGGAGGACCTTCCCTTTTTAGTAAATTGGTTGTTGCCACCCACACCCAGAACCATGCTAAAACAATTAGTGGACTAACCCATTATCATATGCCCATGATCCAGGCACTCCCCAAAACTCCACATATGAGTGCATGAGGCTTTGGGGGACGTTAGTTACAAGCCATAACAATAACATACAAGAGTAGAAGAGAACTCATGACATCTGAAGCAAGCCCACTTTTGAGTGAGAGAAAAATAAAGGTGTTACCTTATGCATGGCCACATATTTTCAAAAACACAATCAATTTCCTACCCTGTAGGGGAGAAATAAACAATAAAGAGACAGACCAGAAAAATTACTGCTTCATTTCTATGGGAGAAACATCACAAGTTGAGCAGAATCAGTTTTCTTTAATTTTTACATAGATTTGAACTTCTGAAAAAAAAAAGGTGCAGTGTGCTTTGATGGGGTAGATATAATGAGCAGAAAGAGTATGATAATGGCCTCAGGTCAAAAAATTGTGCATAGTTATCATTATCAGAACAGAAATAAGATAGGCCTACTCCTGTGTATACTGTCTACTCCAGCCTGAGTCAAGCTGCAGAGTTGAGTATAGTCCGTGTTTTCAGAAGGAGCCTGATATTTGGTAACTTACATGGAAAAGAGAAGTCATGATACCCAGATGGAATAACAAGTGTCCAATCCAGAGACTACACGTTCAGTTATCCAATGCCTTATCCACTCTAAAAATGAACTTGATTGCAAACCACAGTGTTTATTTCTTGCCTTTCCTGACTTAAGCTTCAGATTGACACATCAGATAATCTAATAGCAAATTTTAATTATAGACACATGCAAGTAATTGTTGGGCATCAATTTAAGGAAAGCCATTACCACCAAAGCAAGGAAAAGAACTCATAAAATAAGAATCTATTTCCAAGAATAGGGGTTAGATGAGGAACCACACTAAGAATAAAACAAATTTGACATTGGTTTTCTTATTATTTTGGCTACACAATGATAATAGTGCAGAACCCCCAGAAAGTTCAAGTGAATTACCTACGACCTATAATTTTTGGTTAATGTACTCTGCCCTACCCATGTGTGAGAAATGAAAACCTTAAAAAATAAGTGTACAAAAATGCACCTAAACATATACCTCTCTGAAAGGATTGAAAGATGTACTTCTAAAATTGTTATGTAATAGTGGGTTATAAGACTGAATATTACTTAAGGATACACTCCAATGGGGTGGGGTGTGTGTGTGTGTGTGTGTGTGTGTGTGCGTATGAGAGAGAGAGAGAGAGAGAGAGAGAGAGAGAGAGAGAGAGAGAGAGAGAAAGAGAGATATTATAGGATCCAAGAAATAGTGACTGTGACCAAGCAAAGCAATTAAACAGAAATAAAAATAACTGAGGATAAGATGTAGAGAATCTAATTTAGGCTAGAGCCAAAGCAAGGAAATGGCATGTAGATTCCTTGGATAAGATAGTATGCAAGATTGGGAAACAACTATAGGACATGAGCAATTTGAAGATGCAAAAATGAACAAAGACTAAAGAATAATGTAGCATAGGCAATTTGGTCTATCCTGTCTACCCACGTACCCCCCTGTCTATCTGTGAGCTGACATCTATATGCTGACTTGATGAAGTATCTGAATTGCTTGATGTAGTGGAGGAAATGGGAATGCACTTAGGAACCTTCCCTTACATTTCTGTTAGAAGCAAAGTGCTGTTGACTGAATTTTCAGTCTTAGCCTCCTGCATTTTCTTCTTCTTTTTTTCCCTTATCCTTATTTTTATTGTGGTGGGAAAGATATGAGACTAAATTTACTACTTAAACCCTTTTTCTATGTACATATTGTAGTATTGACTGTATGTATATTGTTGTGCAACAGATCTCTAGAACTTTCTCATTTTCCAAAACTGAAATACTACTATACTGGGGCTTCTCCTCATCCCCTTCTCCAGTTCCTAAGAGTTTGACTATTTTAGGTACCCGAATAGAATCATTCAGTTGTGCATGAGTGCATGTGTGTCTGGTTTATTTCATTGACATAATATGCTCAACCTCCATTCAAGTTGTAATGTAACAGAATATCCTTCTTTCTTAAGGTAAAATAATATTCCCTTGTATCTATATATCACACTTTCTTTATCCATTGTTTTGCTTAGGGACATTCAGTTTACTTCTAACCTCTGGCTATTGTCAGTAATGTTACAGTGAATTTAGATAGCCAAGTATCTCTTTGAGATCTTGTTTGGAGTTACTTTGGTTAAATACTTATAAGAAGGATGACTGGGTTATATGGTCATTGATTGTATATTTAACTTTTTGAGTAATTTGCATACTGTTTTTTTTTCCAGCACCAGGGATTGAACTCACAACCTTGCACGTGCCAGGTGGGCGCTTAAGCCACTGAGCCAAACTCCCAGCCCTTCCATACTGTTTTCCAGAGCTATCATACCATTTTGAATCCCCACACACAGTGACAAGTGTTTGAATTTCTCCCATCTTCATAGTTTACTTTTCCAAAAAGCCAAAATTTTTACCCTTTTTATAGATAAAAAGTTTCTACCCCAGTTGAAAATAAGTCATATAAATAATTCAGTTATAGAATTTAGATATTACCAACAGTGACAGTGTAAAATTAAAGGGGACAGGGTTGAGCGAAAGAAAAAGGAGAGATGAAGTTCAATGTAGAAAAGCTAATGCTCTCATCTTACGAAGTGTTGAATTAATAAAACATGTCTGTCAGTGTGTCTGAATTAAATGTGATTATAGTGAGAAGCCATAGTGTATCACTGGTGAATAAATTAATGGCAGGATATGTATAGAATTGATAGTTACAGAAGATGTGACTTCAAAAACAAGCAGTAGGAAGTGCAAACTCTGGGGAATTGAGGCAGGGGTGGCTGTTTTTCACTTTGGTAGTTTGGAAAGATTTATTTTCATTGATGCTCAATTTTAAAAATAATAAAAGAAGAAGCATTTGGTAATATAGAGGTACTATCTTTAGGTTCCTCTTGGCTCTACCATTATCTAGGTACATGACATGGGCAGGCTTCATGAGCCTTTGTAAACATTTGAACTTTATAACTGAGTTAGAACTTCTAAAATAGTTGAACCTTTTCTACTGTGATGTTTAGGATAGATAAGTTACTCATAGAGTAACTTAAAGCTGTTTACCTACCAAATAATTCTTAATGTTATAGTTCTACAAGACTTATCATGCTTAGTTGTTGATCTCTAAAGTGTGAAAATTAGAGATATTAATTATGAACCAATCACAGGATGGAATTATATAAGAACTCTGTTGTACTACATCTTAAATTAAATTTGCTTTCATTAAAAAAAAAGCATAGCACTATTAGGAAGAATCTAGACAGGAGTTACACAGTAGCTGCTCTTAATTGGACCATTAATCATTTGCTAGTATTAATTAAACAATGTGGAAAAGTCTGTATGGAAGTATTTGGCCTATTTTAAAGGTACTAATGTAAAGAAAACTATTATTAAAGAACCAAATGTAACATTTCATGAGTATCTAAATGTATGCTCATGAAAAGAAAAAGCATGATTAAAATGTCACCAGCATACTCTCTAGCTTCATCTTAAAGTGGTGTCAAAAGCCAAGCATGATTTAATATCTAAAATGCAATTGTTTGCTGCTGAATGTCTAGTGAGACTATCTGTATCTACAAGGCCAGATGTTCAGATTCCTGCTTTTTTTGTGTGTTCTCTGATTTTTGATTTTCTGAGTGCTGTTAATCATATGCCCTAGATATGCAATGTTCAATTCATTTTGTTAGTCTTTTATCATTTAAACAGTTACAGATTATGTCTCCATGGAGTGTGCTAGAAATGTCCTTATGTTGCACTAGCCTATGCTTTATGAGAGAAACAAATGAGTAATTCAAGTATTGTAGCAGGTACGTGTGTCACATAAGGGCTTAGTCATAATTTTCAAATTGTCTGCCAATGCACATTACATCAAAGTGTCTATCTGAAACAGTAGTAGTATTTCACAAGGTACGTAGAAGCGTTATTCTCTATCTACAAACCTTTTCTTTTCTTTTCTTTTCTTTTTGTCTTTCCTGTTTTACTGTGGAGGTAAGGAGAGGAGGCACGAAAATATAAGTTAATATTAAAGACAAGGTGAACGTACTGAAACGTAAATGCTGTATTTTAAAACCTCCAATTGTCTTGAGAGCTTAGCAGTTTGTGCATACGTATCACATATTTCTTACTGGCGGAATGTTTTTCTTTCTTTCATTTTTCTTTTCTTTTTTTCCTTTAAAATTTTTTATTTTAATCTGGTACTGAAGACTGAACTCAAGGCCTCTACACTGAGCTGTATCCACAGCTCTTGATTTTTCCTTTGAGACAGGGTCTCACTAATTTGCTAGTTTACCCAACTGGACTGGAACTTGCTACACTACCTCTTCAGTCTCTCAGAGTGCTGGGGTCTCTGGGAGTCAGTTTTTTGTTTTACTATGTTTGTTTTACTTTTCTTGAGATTTTAAAGAATGATAATTAAAAAGCTGAAGGTTTTAATGAAGCATTTTCTAAAATAATTATGAAATAATATTTTGGCAGTATAAAGCAGTAAATTCCCAAACATAAATATATGTACATGATTGTGTACTAGAACAAGTACATAAGTGTGAATATGTGTGTATTGCATACAACTATTTCCAAAGACTTGAATATGGTTAGATAGGTTAGTAGTTTCTTTTCTATGGCAAAATCTTTATTTCACTCTATGATCAAAATGGAAAATGACAGCAGAAGCATCCGTTCAAGTCTGTTGCTTTGGGAAATCATGTGTAAGCAATCACAGGCATCTTCAAATCAAACTAACTTATGTTCCCTATGGAGACTTTATTTTGTGATTTTTAACAACGGTTTTATCCATTTGTCACATCTTTGTGGAACAAAATGATCATGGAAAGGAATATTATTAATTTGTGATGTTGATTGCATTCCATTTCAGTTGATTAAAGCCAGCTGGGAAACAGTATCCCAATGCTGTCTGTAAGAATCATGTATGGCATGTCTAAAGTTCATAAAAACTCTTAGCAATTTGTTAAATAATGTGCCCAGTGATAGCTATCGATTTGTAATATTTTAGAAAGGCTCATCTTTAATTCATGAACCTTTCAATTGCCTTAAAAACTTATGCCAGGGAGGCAAAGCTGTCTGACCCACTTACAGTTATTGCAAACTCTGTTTCTAGTTACAGTTTCAGAGTAGGGTATTGCTGTTACCCACTGTGTTTAACATTTTATTGAGACCATTTTCCTTTGACTCTTAACAGTCTTGGTAGTTACTTGTGATAGTTGTTTTGTGTTTTTGTTCTCTTATTTTCTAAATGAGTTTATACTTCACAAAATTTTGCTCAGAGATTAACTACTGACAAATGTTGTATACTAAAGTCATAACATACAAGAAGTACCAGAGAGGAAAATAAAAATATACATCTTGTCTTCTATATCTCAGTTAAATTATCAGGTGTATGAATTTCTAAGCATAGTTTTCTTTAGACTGTTTCTGACTGATATATTTTGGTACACATTGGAGGAATAGACAGAGCTGTCAATTATCACCATACCCATGTTTATAACAATATAATTCATAGTAGCTACATCTTGGAGTCATCCCTTATGTCCATAAACAGATGAATGGATAAAGAGAAGTGTGGTATTTATACACAATGAAGTATTACACTGCCCTAAAGAAGTGTAAGCTTGAGTCATTAGTGGGAAAATGGATGTAACTGGAAACCATAATGTTAAGTGAAATAAATCAGACACATAAGCTTAAATATTCCATGCTTTCCCTTATAGGAGAAAGCTGAAATATAAACAAAGACCAAAATAAATGTCAGTAACAAGAAATATAGAAGTATATGTTTTGAAAATGGGAAGAGGACCAAGAATTAGAAGGAGAGAAGGGAAGGAAAAGGAAAGTGAATGAGAAACATGTATCACCAAGAAAGGTCTCTTAACTATTGGATGTTTCAAATGATTTCATTTTCCAGAAAATGTACTATTTGGTAACCTGTCATGTACCAAGGTACTAAAGATAGAATGGAGAACAATGTGTATACAATACTACCCATATGAATCTTTTAAAACTTGTACAATTATATACTACATAAATATTTTTTAATATAACCACTTATCATTTGGATGAACATTCCAAAAGAAAAGTTCAGAATACGATGAATGGTTTTAATAAGGCTAAGGGGCCCTTGTAAGTTTTATCAAGGAAATATAATTTACATAAATACTGAGGGAAGGAAATCTGGCCAAGAATATACGAGAAGTTATTTCCAGGAAAGGCAGTACTGTTTACAGATCTGCATGGATTTTTATATAAGGAAGATGCTCTGTCACTGAAACGGTTGAAATAAAACCATTGTGCCTTAAATAAGGAGGACAGGGCATGGTTCATGTAAGAGTGTATAATCCAGATTATCATATTGTAGACTGTATGGTAAGAACAGTAGGATAATTGCAGAGTGTTGAGAGTGGCATGATTTAAAGCAATCGCTCTGACAGAACAGAAAGAATGGATTCAAAGTGAGGTGGAAAGGGAAATTTGATTAAAAAGGATCAGACAAGAGGCTATTTTCATAATTCTGAGAAGACATAATAACAGATTATCAAGTGGCAGTGGATACAGAAAAAAAGAGAACTTCTGAAGAAATGTTTGAAAAATAGATTTCCAAAGATTCACTATATAGAGGAGTAAAAAGGAGAGATGTACCCACGACCACACCCAGCTTTCTGAGTTGGGCAACAACAGCTTTGATAATGATGGTGTGCAATGAATTATACAAGAAAGTAACATAAGTTGCAAAATCATTAATTCAACCTTGAGTTGATTTCAGATAGTCAACTTGAAACCTTTGAAATATTTCGCATAGACAACTGAAGCTAAGTGGAAAAGTGTAGGTTGTTGATTTAAGTCTTGTATCCATTAGTATCACTATCTGTAATAGGTGCTCAGAACTGAAGGAGACCCACGATTGTAAGGAGGGAGAGTGTCTAGTGAGAAAATGGCTTACAATAATTCTCTGAGAAACTCCAACATTGAGGCTTTTATAGCTAAATGGATGCAACTTGAGACCATACTCATAAGTGAAATAAATCAAACTCACATGTGTAAAGACCATATTGCCTCCCTAGTGCAAGAAACTGAAAGAGTAAATAAGATACAAAATCTTCAATAAATATTGTGAAAGGGTAAGAAACTTCTCAAAGGGGAAAAATAACTCAGAGAAAAGGAGAAAAGAAGGAAGGGGAAAGGAAAAAGATATAAATTTGTATATATATACTTAAGATAACTAAAATGATTGTACTACTAACTCCATTAGTTCTTGGAACAAAACAATTAACATTCATAGGATTAGATCAATTTTGCATGTCTACATCTTGTAATGTGAGCAACTCTTTTGAAGTTAACTATGCAAAATGACAACCTTTGTTATGTTTCTACCACCTTGTTTTGAAAACCTTTCTGTTATTGGTATTTGTCTTTTTTGTTTCTTGCTTTTCTTGTATTTTTGTTTTGTTTTTCCTCTAATACAGAAAAGATAGATGTACATGAATAGGATTATACATGTCTAGAATTTCTCCTAAAGAGTTTACAAGAATCAATTTTGTTATGTGTGATGATATGAATAGCTGTTTTGAAGAAAATGAGACATTATGGTAACCATTGCTGGTTCCCTATCATCTTTTTTTGAAGTCCTATAGTGCTTTTATTCTTTGTTTTTATTGATTCTAGTCTGTTTTCTATTATTTGATTTCAATATGTGTGAAGATATGGACAGCTATTTTGAAGAGAACAAGAGACATTATGGTAGCCATTGTTGATTTCATATTGACTGGTTTTGAAGGCCCGAAATGCTTTCAGTCTTTTGTTTTGATTGGTTTTATACTATTTTGTTTTGGTCAAATTTATTGCATGTGAAGGTATGGACATCTATTTCAAAGAAAACAAAAGACATGGTGTCCACTGTTGATTTCCTGTTTTCTTGTTTGAGAATCCTGTATTGTTTGCATTGTTCTGATCTGCTTTGTTTTGTTTTGTTTTATTCTCTTGAAAGTAAAAAAAAACAAGATTTCAAGTGATAGATGATGGTATGAATTTTAAGTGCCATTTAATAACATATGTAAGTAGCAAAGGATGTTCATCATAGAACATTAAATTGGTACATTTGATATATTTTGATCACCATCAGTGAACTACATTTTCAATAGGATGCATATAATTGTTCTGACCTTATGCAAGTTTGACCTCTGAAGTTTCAGTTTATCTGATGATAAAATAAAAAATTACCTAACTATCTTTACATGGAGTAGTTTGTCACTGTAGCAGGCATGTATACTAGGGATCATATCTGAGTAAACAGAAAGAACAGAATTCTGGTAGACCTGGGAAAAGGATGTATGAATCTTGATAGAATTTAGGAAATAAGAGATGTATATTACCAACATGGGTACTCTTGATAATACACAGCATGAGAATAATGAGTACTTGAGAGGTACAGGTAGACTTAGTTGTAGCTAAGACAAGTTGAAGAGGTAGCTTGGATATAATTTTTGACAGTTGAAAATTTTACATAAGAATTATCTGTTAAGAATATTCGCTTTTCTTTTAGATCTCCCTAGAAACATAAGGCTCCAATTATGTGTATTAGTTATTCTACACACACACACACACACACACACACACACACATACAAACACTACCTTGCCTAATAAAAGGAAAAAAAGGGAGAAAATAATCTTTACATTTAACTACAAAAAAGTATGAACTCTGACAGCTGGGAAAGACAAAATTGAGACCCTATTATCGCTCCCTTTTCTTATCTGCCTGCATGATTCGAATGGAAGTTAATAGACAAATCTCACGATGGGGTACTTTTACAGTTTATGTCTACATGGTCCCCAAAGCCCTCATGAGTTTTTTGGTAGGGCTTTTTTGAAGCTGGCTGGATCTAGGGTGTGTGGCACTGGGATTAAGAGTATGTGGTACTAAATTAGTTCACCGAATGGAATTAGTGTATTTCTGGATGGCATCACCTGAAACGCTGGCAACCAGAATAGAACAAAAGGGAAAGGCATGGTGATTGCTGCTTGCTTCATGCTGCCATCTGTAACAGTTTCTCCTCTGTGATACCCCTCTGCCTCTGAGCAAGCTATCCATGGACTGAAACCTGTACAAACCATGAACTGAAGTAAATCTTTTCTCCTTTAACTTGTGGGTGTCCAGTATTTTGTCACAGTAATGTGAAAAGTAACTGAAGCAGAGGCATTATAATTTTTCTGAAAGTTCACATGCCTGATTATGTCCTTTTTAAGGCGGAATAATTTTATTTCTCTTCACTCCCAAATAGATTATTTCAGTCTTTTAGGGGCCCACAGGAATCTAAGCTCTCTCATTAGTTGAGTAATGTAGTCCATCTGCCTTTTATATTCCATCCTGCTTTACTGGTACCAGTCTTCTGAAGCAACTATTCTTTAGTGGTTCCTGACATGCAAATCACTGAGTGTTGTGTCTTGTGTCTCTGATACTGCCCACAAATCATGGATTAGGTGTCAATGCTATTGGAGCAGTTAAAAGCAAAGTAAACTCTATAGAAATGTTTCAAAAGTTTCAGAGGGAAAAAAAAGTATTAAAAAATGAGTCCTACCATGATAATAATAAATCTTTTACTAAGCAGATTTAAATAGGTATTCTTTTTCACTTGAAAATATTAGAGCCATAATTCATAAACATATATCCTGGTAAACTTGGTATTCATTTTCTCTGTTCTGATGACAGAATGAATGTTGCTTACTGTTTCCTAGAATTCGTCTAGCTGGAATGCAGTAGAAATGTTGAGTTAGCTACAAAAGGGACTAGTCATCTATTAACTGACCTAGTTATGGAATTCTGTTCACTTGAGGTATTCTGTATTAGGCAGTAACTAATTGATCCAGTAAGATTCTTATTTTTGGAAAGACAGGCAGTGCCGGGGGAAAAAAAGTCAAGAATAAGCAGAGATGGGAAGAGTAAGCAGAGTTCATCAGAAACTGGGTGATGAATATGTGGAATTACAAACTTAGGGAGAAGCAGATAAGCTCATCTGAGACTTTAGCAAGAGGCATTGGCTATCAGAGGAACTGACACATCATTCCTTCTTGTCATCAGAGTCTCAGTGAATCCTGGTAACCATAGTCACACCTCTGCAAGAGGCCGAGTTGTGGACATATGGACAGTGGTCTATGCACTGAGGATTCCCGCAGCATTCTCCATTGGCCTGTCCAATTCCACTTCTTTTTGTTGAAACCTGAAGTGCTTTCAGAGTAGAAGGTGACTTTATAAGACATGATGGACAATACAGCATGGATTTTCCTGGAAGAATTAAAAAAAAAAGTAAAGGATTATTCTTCTAGACCTTTTGGAGATCATTAGGGAATTGGACCATTTGCTATTGTGCATGTCTTTTTTTTTCTGTAGCAGTTAGAATTCTGTTAGATTTACCCTTTTCATTTTTTTTTAGGTAACACGCTGTAGATAAATACATAGGAATAAAAGAATCATATACCTTCTGCCAAGTGTAATGGAAGCTTCAACCACACAAAATCTATCATTATAATCTTTCAAAATTTTATATCATCCTTATTTTATATACTTTAGGAGTTGCCACTAGTAATCATAAACGATGTAGACTGGGCTTTGAAAGAATTAGATAACCTGTGGTAGCAGCCAAAAGAAGTGGAAAGAGAAGGGATGAGGAGAATGCATGATGAGGAAGTGAGAGAGAGAGGGGTATGGGAGGAGAAAGGAAAAACATACATTTATGTCTCTCTCTGGATCACTTCTTACTAGACAAATGTAACCTTTTTATTTTTTTTAAAGAGAAAAGAATAAAAACAATGGTATGGAATTTCAAACAATAGGAGATTAACAATGGTTAATATATTACAGGGTGTTATCTTCAAAATAGTTGCTCAGATTACAAGAAAAATGCATGAAAAATTGATCAAACAATAGGACAAAACATTATTGTCTTTTTTTTTTTTTTTTTTTTTTTTTTTTTTTTTTTTTTTTTTTTTTTTTTTTTGCGGCACCGGGGATTGAACTCACAACCTTGCACCTACCAGGGCAGGCGCTTAAGGCACTGAGCCAAACTCCCGGCCCTCAAAACATTATTTTCAATGAATAGAAATTAGTATAATCATTTTAGCTATCTTATATATATATATGTGTATATATATATTCTTTTCCCTTCTTTTCTCCTTTCCCCCATCCTAGTTGTTCTTTCCTTCTGAGCAGTTTCTTCCCACTTCACAGTATCTGTTGTGCAGTGTGGAAAACTTATTTACTCTTACTTTCTTACACTAGGGAGACAGTACAGTGTTTGGCATGCAAGTATGATTTATTTCACTTATGAGTATGGTCTCAACTTGCATCCATTTACCTATAAAAGACTTGAGTTTATCCTTCATAACTTAATAGTGCTCCATTGTATAAAAATACCGTATCTTTTTTATCCATTCCTTGGTTGATAGGCATTCAAGTTGTTTCCAAGATTAAGCTATTTCAAATTGTGCACATATATCGACATGGGTGCATATGCATCACTGTGGTATGATGTTTTTAATTCTTCTGGGAAAATACCTAGAAGGGGGCAGCTGGGTTGAATGGGACATCAAATCGTAGTTTTTTGAAGAATTCCACACTGAATTCGACAGTGGTTGCGCCGATCTGCATTCATACCAACAGTTTAGAAGGGTTCCTTTTCTCCCCAGTTCCTCCAGCCTTTGTTATTGGTTGATTTTTTGATGATAGTCATTCTTTCTTTGGTGAGAAGGAATCTCAGTGTTGTTTAAATTTGCATCTCTCAAATAACCAATGATGTTGAACATTTTTTCATAATATTTATTTGTTGTTTATGTTTTTTCATCTGAGAAGTGGGTATTCATCTCAGATGCACATTTTTGGATTGGGTCTTTGAATTTGGGGGTCCTGATTTTTTTCAGTTCTTAAATGTTCTAGATATAAGTCCTTTGTCTGAGGGATGGTTGGCTATAATATTTTGACACTCTGGGTTTTGTTTTCACTCTGTTGGTGATTTCTTTTGAGGTGAAAAAATTTTTAATGGTACAAGATCCAAGTTACTGATTCTTTGAAGTATTTTTCATGCACTTTGGATTTTGTCCATGAAGTCTCTGCCTACCCCTATGTCTTCAAGTTTTGTAACTACTTTGTCTTCCAGAAGATTTAGTGTTCCTGCTTTACTATTTAGATCTTTGATCCTTTTTGACTTTATTTTAGTACATGGTGATAAACTTAGGCTTTGTTTTCGTCTTTGGCATTTGGAAAGTTAGTGTTTCCAGCACCATTTATTAAAGAGGCTATCCTTCTTCCAGTGAACATGTTTGGAATCTTAAAGACATTTTGCCTAATTATTTGTCTCCCTTCTGAATCTGATGTCTAATTTGTCTCTACTGGCAAAACTGGTCTTTATGTCACTACTGCAATGACCTTTAATCTTGTCTAAAATTTGACCAATTAGGTGAATTTTTCTTTAATATTCTATCCAATTCCTCCCCTATACAATTTGAAATACTAATGTTATATTTAATTTCTTTTGTTTATAAATATCCAAATAAAATTGTTAAATTTCCCTTTAAATAATCACAGGATATAACTGGCTGATGGGAAATACCATCAACTCAACAGTTTTCAATATAATTGCTACTATTCATTGCTTTTCACTGTGTCGTTGAACAATTACCTTTACAGTTATATATTATAGTTATAAAATCTATAGCAAATGTACAAATTGTTTTGTAGTTACAGAATTTAGAATTAAGGTGTAACTACTTTATTTATTTATTTATTTTAAAAAGGATAAAACAGAATAAAACCAGTCAAAACAAAGCAGTGTAAGAGATACAGGACTTCAAAACAATCCAATAATAAATCCAAAATTGCTACCATAATATATCTTGCCACCTTTGAAATAGCTGCTCCTGCCATCGAATTTGACATAATCAAACAAAACAAAAAGAGAATAAAACCCAACTCAACAAAACAATGGAAATGATATGGTACTTCCAATACAAGACCACAGCGAATCAACAATGGCTGCAAGCCTCAGAAGGAGATGCCCCCAGATGTCACTCTGTGCACCACTATCCTCTGAACCTATGATCAGACCACTGGCCCTAGACCTGCAATGTTAGTGAAACATCAAAGCACCATAGGCATCAAATTGCATTTCACCTCCAAAGCTATTGTCACAGCCTGTGTTTCTCTGGATAAGTTGGTCACTTACAGCAAAGTGGCATGTGATTGGTAATCATTGTTTGCCAGCCCGCACACCAGGAGGGGCTGGGGTTTATGTATTCCAGTCTGGTGGTAGCCCACGCATGGCACTGGTCCCCAGACTGAGCTTGCTTGCTGGTGTGGCCTTGTTCTCTCTACCCCTGGTCTGCAAATGGTGCTGACTCAAAGGGAGAGGCTGGGGACTGTCTGTTCCAGTCCAACGGTGGCCCACACATGGTGCTGATTCCCAGACTGGGCTTCCTTGCTGGTGTGATCTTGTTCTCTCCACCCCCAGTGTATGAATGGCTGGGGAACTACTTTTAAAAAAATTAGCCTATAAAGCAAGTGCTGTTTTTACTGAAGTTTTGATTTCTGGTCCCTCTGAGGGTCTAAGCAGCCAGTTTTTTCCTAATCATAATCATCTAATCAAAAGGGCATATATTGAATCAATTATTATATTCCCTAAAATTAACAGTGACTCTTTAAGCAAATGTCACAAAAAATTGAAAATGACTGTTAAATTTAAAATAAAATTATATAAAATGAAATGGCAAGAGGTCTCTGCAGTCTAGCAAGGAAATGGTATTGTAAACAACCAAGTAAGAACAAAACTTACTAAGCATTTACTGTGAATTATGCTTTGTAAGTTTCTTTAACAGAATTATTTAGAATGATTATATTGTATGGTTTCTGAAAGTAATAATCATGAATGAATTTCAGATCATACATATTTATAGTTTTTATAGAAGAGCTGCAAACACTAAGACTTTTTAAGGCCTTCACAGTTCTATGTTGGGTCTTATTTTTGCTGGAGTGAGAGCAGTAAGAATGAGTGAGTTGTCATTGAGTCTAACATTGAAATTTGGAAATACACAAATACCACAAAGCCAAACATAAAGAATAAACTGCTAAAACTATTACAAAATAGCTAATATCATTTGACTCATAGCGTATAGGGAAATACACAACCATAAATGGAGATATTTCAATAAGGCTAAATAATTTATTTTTTGTAAAGATATATTTTAACAGCTACATATTTTTATAAAATGATGTTAGTACATAAAAATATATGAAATAGCAATTCATCAGGAAAGAAATAAATATTGTGCATTTTTTGTGCAGATCTGGGAGGGGCCCATAGTACAGTTAAGATTAAAACATACTAGTAAGCAAAGCATACTAAATAGTAGGAAAATTCTGATTCATGAGTGCTTTCAAAATGAGCATAAGCATTCCACTGAGTTGCAAATATAGTCACATCATTTAGTTTTCTAATTAGTCTATTCCTTGGAAGAAAGTATACTAGAGTCCTACCTTTGCTGGCAAACCCTATTGCAATTTAGAAAGGTAATTAACTTTTTTGTGCCCCTGTTTCCTTGTTTGTTAAATGAAAATGATAATACAGCCTAACCATATATTAAGTGTTCTTTAAAGTTTAGTTACCATAATGCTTTTTAGCCCATTTGCCTTATAATATTCTTGTCTCGTAATCATGGCCATGGTAGTCTGTCACAAACACACACATTCCACATTCTCACTGTAAATGTAGCTAAAAGTAGCCAGAAGTTCTCATGTTACAGCCTTAACATTGGGTTGCCTTGAAATTTTCTTCACCAACTCAGTGAGTACATAGCCATTTAACTTAGCATCCTGTTATGACCTAGGTAAAATACAAACTAAATTTTTGCTGGTGTGAAACATCCCAAAAGAGTCCTCTTTTACTATTTAAGCTCACAAACTGATCATTATTGTTTACATTTCTATCAGCATTCTCATACTCTGAGCTTTCACCAGAATCACTCTGTTTACAACATTCTAGGGCTTCTCCAAGAAGCCTCTTTCTAGCCTCTTTCTTCAAGTTTTTCCAAATATCTTCAAGCCAGTTACAGAGGTTTCTGAGTGACATAGTCAGATATAGTCTTAGCAACAATCCAACTTCTGTGGTATTAATTTTTTTGTATTTGTTTTCCTGTTAGTGGGACAACATATCTGATACTTGCAACTTGAGAAGAAATGATTGATTTGGTTCACAGTTTCAGAAGTTCACTCCATGACTTGCTGGTTCCAAGACAGGAAAATCATGACAGAATGGCATAGTGGAACTGGAAACAGAACTTTGGAGCAGCACCAGCACAGAATGGGGCAGAGAGCAGATATAGTGCCCAAGATTTAGGTCTTCATTACCAGACATACCTAGAAATCTGTTTTACTTATCCCATAGTTGGCTCCCAAGCCAATCAAAGTGATAAGTTTAACTGTCATACTAGTTTTTTGATTCGAGTGAAACTAATTGGTTTTTGAGCATTAGTCTCATTTACAAATGAAAGGTTATCCTATCTTAATTATAAGGTAGTTGCAAATATTAAACTATGTTTTCATTAATAAATGTGCCCAAATGTTAGGTCTCCCATGTCTTAATTGTCATTGAGTATAGTAACTGCCCTCTCTTCTTGCCATTATCAGTTTACCAACATTGAAACATCTGAATGTACTTATAACTAGTAGAGTTATTCATCAAGAAGAGAAATTTGGTGAAAATGGATACCCCGACTTGTCTTTGTCTTTTGAAAACCTACTTGATCATGACCTCCATACTTACTAAGTTTCTTTCCCTAAATGTGAAGACACTGATCAACAGTGTTATAGGATAAGACAAATAACAGTAATGATGAAATCACAGTGTCCTAATTATAACTGTGGGAGATCATCAATGATAGGTGGTTCTGCCGCTTACTCTGATCCATTCCTATTAAGAGGATCTCAAGTGGACAAAGCCTATAGTCTGCATTTCAAGTCATCTCCTAAATATGCCTTCAAAACTTGCAGATTGTTCACATTTCAGAGCAAAATATTTTCCGTCTACTTTTTGTGCTTTTGCCTGACACACTCTTCTTTTTTTTAAGTGGTAATTTCCTTTCTCTCCTTACTTCCTTCCTTCTTTCCTTTCTTTTAATTCTTTCTTTCTTTCTTTCTTTCTTTCTTTCTTTCTTTCTTTCTTTCTTTTTTTCTTTCTTTCTTTCTTTCTCTTCACTAAGCTTTTGTGCCCACTGACACGAATCCTGAGATGCTGCTTCTCTCACACACCTAAAAAAATAAGGTAGGCTTCTTTTATTTTTATTTTTTTATTTAAGCAAAGAAAAAACAGAAAAAAAGACATATAAAACAAAGATAACAAGCAAAAGAGACAAACAAACGACTAGAGTAAATACACAACAGTAACATTGCAGGTTTACAAAATCGGATGATAGAAACTTGACAATGGTTGCAATATTGCGTATCGTTATCTTTAAAATGGTTACTTACATTAACAGATATAGACATGTAAAATTGATCTAATCATATGAGTATTAATTGTTCTTTCTCAATAACGATTACTTTCAGCAGTGTGTTCATTTTAGTT
>RJWM01031676.1:0-22187 GCA_004363535.1 Dasyprocta punctata | reverse complement strand
ATAGGATCGTGTTCCCATAAGATAATAATGGAGATGAAAAACTGTCTCCTTGTAACTTCCTAGCCGTGAAAATGCCATATCTGAATACACAAAGTCTCTGGTTATGCTGGTTGAAACAGACCTAATCTACTGCGAACCATATAAAAGTGTAGCCATATAATTATGTATGTACGTAATATTTGATGGTTATAATAAGTGGCTATGCTACTGGCTTATGCATTCTCTGTACTATATCTTTTACATTATTTTAGCATTTGCAAACTCTATGTAAAAATTAAAACAAAACAAAAGCATAATTTACTGTGAAACAGTATGCCAAGTTTCCCTGGCAGCAGTCTCATTCATCTCACATTTACTAAAGAGGCCAAATTGTGTGACTAATCCGCACCATGTAGGTTAGTGTTAGTACATTTTATGATTTTTGCACAGTGACAAAATTGCCTAACAACACATTTCTCAACTGTATTCCCATTGTTAAGTGCTACAAAGTTGTACCCTAAATTTTACTAGCTTAAATAGAGAATGGTTTATGTAGCCTGTAGGTCAGCAATATTGTTTAATTAATTCTTCTGTTTAGTTGTATAAAATGGATTTGCTAACGTACATGAAGTCAGATCCTAGTCCATCTGAAAACTAGTTTAATTTTCAGGGGCTTCAGCCAGACCAGCGTTTTCACTAACTTCAAGCAAGAAACCTTGTAGTTACTTACCTATTGGTATAGATTTTGCACACAGGATGAGAGTCTACAAGTTTGTATGTACTGCATTTTCTAATGTCTCACTGACCAAAGCAAGTCAAAATGTTAGCTCAATTTCAAGTTTTAAAGAAACAGTTTACAAAGGGACAAGCATATATGTATGGGTTAAATTTGTGGGTAATTTTGCATTTTGCTACAAACTAAAAATCATGGTAAAGCTAATTTGAGGATAAATAGCACAACAACAAAGAAAATATAACATAATTGAAACAGTGAAATGTAACTTCATTATAAATACAGTTGAAAAAAGAATTTGTGATCTGAAATGTAGATCATAAAAGTTATTTGAAATGCATCCCAAAAGGATATATACTATGTGACAGATGCTAAGATGCATCAAGGATGAGGAAAGAAAATTTATGACGTGGCTAATTGTATTTATTAGAAATTAAAACTTAAAAGAAATATTTTAAAAGGTAATGGCTGAGAATTTTTAAGGATGGTTTAAAGACACCAATATTCAAGTTAGGAGACCCATAGATTCCTAAATAGAAAATATAAATTTATGTCATAAAATTATAAAATAAAACTCAGAGAAACTTTTACCATATTTAATATAGTGATAGACTTGAAATAAAGCTACAGTGCAAAACAAATTATATGTTAAAGGATATACCAACCATGTTGACTACTAATTTGTCAGCAGCAATAGTAAAAGTCAGAAAATTCTGAAATAATTTTTCGTTTTGATAAATTAAAAAAAGTCATCCATCAAGAAAAGGAACATGATGGAACTCAGTGGAAAAAAAAAAGAAAAAAAGTAAAAAACTACAATATGGAAAGTTTTTATCAGTGGATTATTAAAAAAGAAAATCATAATGGATATATCTGAGATGAAATTAAAATGAACTTAGACTTAAATTCTAAGAATCAAGAAGGGTAAATTATTTTAAATGTATATGCACATTTAAATAAACATTACCAACCAAAAAATACAAATAATGACTAATTTGAAGGCTTATTAGTAAAATACCTTGAGAGAGATCATCAGAATTATTTTTCTTTGTATTTTTATGAGAATTAAACTAAAGACAATGATTAACTTCAGAATTTCCTTGTTTACAATGAAAAGTAAAAGGGTAAAATGGATTAAGACTAAAGTGACACAAAGAAAAAAAATGCAAGTAGAAAAATATTTAAACCAAGAAAGAAACATGAAAATAAAAGAAATAAAAAATACAAAAATTAATCAGAACAAAAGCATAATAAACTCATTAGATATACTTAAATGTAGTAGAATTTCTTCTACTTTTCTGGCTTGTTTTGAAAACAAAAATTATTCAATAAATTCTTTATTAAATAACAAACCTAAAGCTTAACATGATAGAACAGCAGAATTGGGAAAAGTCATGGTTGAATAATTTACCTCAAATAAAGCCAGGGAATCATATAAAATATACTGAAGTTTTAAAGTATTAGTTATAGTGGACTTGGTACAAAAATAAAAGCTCAAATGTGCCAGGAATATGTACTGGTTTTAGGTTTGTCATTAATTAATCATGTAGCATATAAATAAAGTTTTGTTTTAAAACTACTTCTGTAAAACAGATCTCTACATAAACAGAGGTAAAAGGATCCACATATTAGTTCATAAGACTATTTAGGCTGAAAAGTCCCAAAATCTGTTCATGTAAAGCCAGATATTTAGGGCAGTAGATGTCCTAATCCTAGTCAAAATCTGAAGAACTAACAACAAGGAGAAACCTTGGTATAAGCTCTGATCTGAAATCTGGTGCTCAAGCATAGGGAAGTTCAGCAAAAGTCAGTGATTCATTTTGAATTTGAAGACAAGAAAACTGATATCTCAGCTCAAAGTAGACAGGAAAGAAAGTGACTTCTTACTCTAGGGTGAATCACCCCTTTTGTTCCAGTTAGCCTTCATCCATGTTCTTCATCTGCAGTAGGGAGAGCAATCTGTGTTACCAAATCTGTTGATTCAAATGTTAATCTTAACCAATAATACCTGTGAAGATACATTCAAAATAATGTTTAGCAAAATATGGGCACTATGTGGTCAATTTAGCACACAAAATTAAGATTGCAATGATGTCAGTTTGCAAAAAGCCTGAGAAGTCAATCAAGAAACTATTGTATTTCACCTAATTTCTATCACTAATGGCTGGAACATCATAGAAAAAAAAAGTAGTGAGAACGTTTACAACTCAGCACTGTTAGCAAGCTTGATATTTACAAATTTTATCTACAAAGTGTATATATTCTTTTCTGGCATGTTACAAAAATCTGTTGGTAAATGTACCTACCAAATAGCCTCAACCAGCATGATTCAGTCCCTGAAGCAAGGTTCAATAGTAAGAGTACAACAAACATATGTATAAGTATGTTCTCCTATTTCTATTTAAAACTTCACATTTGCCATATTGTTTCAGATATTTATCATTCTAGTTTATATCTGGATCATTAATCATTATCAAGGGGGAAATTCTGGCAATGATTGCATTCAATTTTTATCACACCTGAGGGAAGAGGTGTTACAGGTATCCAGTGTTTGAAAATAGTAATTCTATCAAACATCCTATACGTCCACCACAAAACCAAATTTAACCCAAAATGTCCATAATGCCAACTTTAACTAACCCTGAGGTAGATAAGTGAATAAGTAGGTAGGTATGTAGGCAGAAAGGAAATAGATTGGTAGAGATACACAAAAAATAAAATAAATATATTTATAGATACTTTTGTTACATTAAATAAATGTAAAATTTCAATAATCAGACTTCACCTTAATTTTATAGGAAATATGGGACACCATGAAGGTAAAAATAGTCTTGCCCTATACAAAGTAATTCCCCTAATTTAATCAAATATCTTGTTTGTATTCAAGTTTTTATGATTTTCTCAGAAATGTATTTCATACTAGTATTTTTAACCAAAACTCAAGTTTTCAATTAGCAACAATTGTGCCTAGGATAAATCTCATTAGTTATCTTAGTACCACTGTGCAAAGCTAACCAAATCTCAATCAAATTCTACACACATAATGTGTTGTTATGGTTCCATTATATTCTAATCTGAAAAAAAAAATTCCTCAACTAGTTTTAATGTGATACGCTCTTACCAGCCAGAATAGTCACAAAATACTGAGCTCATTCCGTAGGAAAGTTTTGTGAGGAAGCCACCTTAGGAAGTATATGTTACCACAGAGTGATGCCACGGTAACTAGTAATCAAGGAAATTCTTTTCCTTACTTAGGTTGAGGAGCATAATGTAGAGAACAAGGTAAATCTTTCAGGTATCAGTAGAAAGAGTGATCTTATTTCAGCCTTTTCTAGTGAAAAGCCCTTTTCTCTCTAATAATACATTATATTAAATTAAATGAATCATTAAAACAAGTCAATTTGTCTATGTATCTCCCTTGTACAAAATTAAGGATTTTAAACAGTCTTAGATTCCTTCATATTTTCACCAGTGGCCCATTTTGTTTCAATTAGTTGTGCAACCATAAAATGTTGCTTAAAAACTTGGGAAATTAAACCCATGCCACCATCATAGCCAACACAGCTTACTGTAGTGTACATTAGCCACTTGAATTTCAGTTCCATATATGAAATCATGTTGCATGGAAACTTCTGTCTCTACTATTTTATATTTTTGATTAATCCATTAAATATGTATTAACAATCAACTTTTGCAAAATGTAATTATAGACTTATGTTTATGGCTCTTAAATTTATTTCAAAGAATTCTAAAGGACCAAGAAATTACTATGGTTGTAATAGGATAGGAAAGAAAAATATGAGTGAATGTTATTCACTTTCCAATATTTATTACTAGAATATCACTAGCTCTATTTTTCCAATTCATTTTTCTTTCATGTAGTGGATATTTTATTTATTTGATTTATATCCTGTCAGAATTTAACATCCTTACATATAGGTGCTGTAATATTGCTACAATTTTGTTTGCCTTGTTTTGTTTTTCAAAATTTTTCTTTATTATAAGTTGCTTCCACTAAGTGACAGCAAAAATTGGATTTTCCAATTTTACAATAAAGATGCCTAAATGATATGTTTCCTGGATTCACAGTAATCACTGGTCTTCAGTTTACTAGATGTATGTAATCATATTTGTGGCTACAATCTTCTAAAGAAGGTTTTCAATATATCAAATGCTGTCTAACAATCTGTCCAAATGGATTTTCCAGTCTCATAGGGAAATCACAGAATTGTCGAGCCTACATTTTGTTTCATTATTGAAAATATTACCTTCAAATTCAAAAGTAAATAGACCACTTTTTCTTTCTCTCTGGAAATGTAGTTTTGTGAGATATGCTACAGTAGACTAAGAAGCTGATTGGAATTCTTTTCACTTTATGTTTTTATACTGACCATTGGTTTCTTTGTTGCTTTATGTTGAATAAAATGGTTGATTTTCAGTATTACCATGCTATATTTGTCATAAGAACAATTTTCATTCTTCAGATAGCCATAAAATTTAGTCATACAGTGTGATACAACTTTAGGGAGTAAATTTTGCAGCTGAATATATTTGACCCTTGCTTTTCATGTTTTGTAGTTATGCACATACCTTTTTGTGTTTATAAAGAATTAAAGAGTACTATAATTTTATTGATCTTTCTTTTGTGGTTCTGGAGATTAAGTTCTGGGCCTTGTGCATGTGAAGCAAGCAGTTTACTTTAGAGTTATAACTCAAAGCACTACGAGAAATGCAAATCTGTACATATACAATACAATTCATCTTAAACTTTAAATTATTATTTTTGATTTTTTATTTAGAGTAAGATTTTACAGTTTTTTTAATTCATTAAACTTCAGTGCTATAAAATTGTGGTACTTGGGGTAATTTAAACACTTTACTATTTAAGTAGTAAGAAAGTGAATTTTCAATTTTTACTTTTATCTTTTTTCAAAGATAATTCCCATCCCTGCATAAAGTGTTTCTTAATTTTTTTCATTATTGTTCCAAAAACAATAGCCTTTTCACATAGTTCATCCTACTCACTCTCCCTTGCTTCTGTCCACCTATTTATGTTGTTTGTTCTCTTTAGGTATAAGGCCTTTTGGAGGAATATGAATAACTATAACATCAAAAGTTTCTCCATCAGTTTAAGACCAATTCTCACCTGCATATGACTGATATTCAGCATTATTGCAGAAGCCTGCCTGAAACAAACAAACAAACAAAAAAGACTAGAATTCATACAAAACCTATTCCTACAAGGAACCATTCAGAATTTTCATAGAACTTATTTTTATATTCCAGAACTTTTCACTAAATTGTTCTCTACTGCTATCTTATTCTAACAATTACCACTTTTAAGCATTTTAAATTTTATTTTATTTCTATTATTACATGTTTGGAGTACATAACGTTTACATTCCTTGTGTGGAGTTGCACATGTATATAAAACATTTCATTCATTTTTTTCATTGCCTTTGTACCCTTCCTCCATGCCTATCCCTTTCCCATCTGAGAAAGATCTATCTCCCTACTTCCTATTGTCTTTTATTTTTCACTTAGTTTTTTGACTATTGGTAGCCAAATGCATATAATAACAGTAAATCATGCAATTTCATTAAATCCAGAGCAATAAATTTTAACAAGTTTTGTAAAGATGCAATTTTTGTAGCTAAAAGTCATAAGAAATATTTACTTTTAGTATACACTTGTCTTAGTTACTTTTCACTCATTGCCAAGACAAAATATCTGACTCTGAAAATTAGGGAATGAAAGATTTATTTCTTACAGTTCCTCAGGAGTTTCAGTCCATACTCAGTTAGCTCCAAGACAGCGTGGTGTGGTGGGGCTGCCATTCATGGCTGCCGCAACAGCAATGTGAACCAGTGAGAGAGAGAGAGGACAGGAAAGAGGAAGACCTGACTCCCTTACACTGTATCTCAGCTCCACCCCTGGGTGGGTGTAGCCCTCACATCACCAATCCCAGTGCTAGGCAACAAACTGATCACAAGCACCAGACTCAACCCTATCAAAAGTATATGAGGACTTGAGTCTCATCCAATACATTCCACCCCTGGACCCCCAAGGACTCATGTACATTCTTAATAAAAAGACATTTAGTCCATCTCCAAGAGTTGCCAAATTCCTAACAGTTTCAGTATTGTTGAAAAGTCCAAGTCCCAAATCTCCTCCAAAATCTATGGCAAACTCTTAACTGTAATCCCCTGTACAAATGAAAATGAGTTTAAGCACTTCCAACATATAAAGGCACAAGATAAACATTACCAATCCAAAAGTTACAAACAGGGGAATACGAAGCATTGGAATCAAAGCAAGTCCAAAATCCAGCAGGTCAAACATTAAGTCTTGGAGTTCTATGCTCAGCATCTGACACAATCTGGTTGCAAGCTCCAAAAGGCTTGAGTGATTCCACCCCCATGGCACTTTCAGGGGTCTTGACTTTCATAGTTTTCCTTGGATGATCAATGTTCCTTGACTTCACCCTAACATTTTTACACACTGCCCTCTGCAGGCGAGGCAGAACTGTGCATTTTTCTTGCACTTAAAACCAGCGCCAAGTGGATGCTGCCAAGGTCCACTGCCAGCTGGAGCAGTAGTCAGGCTTTCCTCTCTCTTGGTTGTAGGGGTCAACTGCCTTATCACTGAGCTCTCTGAATTTGATTGTGAGGAACAGCTTCTCTATGCCACTGTCATTTGGGAATCCGGTGTGGCCACCTCCATTTTGGAACCTGGTGTAGCTGCAACCCTTTTGAAACCTCTGGTGGACTGTCACCACTCCAGGACATGGCATTATGTGGCTTTTTCCTCTGAGCAAAACCTTTCACTTGTGAAGGCCTGAGGCTACAAAGGGTGGAGGCCACTGCTTCCCGGGATGCCCCCAGGCCATCTTTTTTATTTCTTTGATCCTTCTCAGCAATTGAGGTCTCAGTCCTATCTTTACAGTCCACAGCTTCCTGGCCAAACTCATGTTTTAAATCACCATGCTGTGGTCTTTGCTCTTGATTTGCAGCATAAATCTGACTAAAAGCCCCCAGTAACAGCCAGGATGCCTTGTAATTTCCATTCAGCTGCCTTGTAATTTCCGTTTTTAGACTAATCAGTCCTCCACCCCTAATCTTAGTCTCAGGCAATGTTGTTGGGCACAGGCAGAATGCAGACAAGCTTTCTGCCAAGCCTCAACATACATCATGTGTAGTCCAACAACCAATGCGGTCCTTCTTCCCAGCAGAAATGTCCTGAGCCTGGTCTTTACCAGCAGGCTTTCTATCAGTCTTCTGGTCTTCTGAGCTCTGACCAGAATCTCCCCTACAGAACAGCCTAAGCTGTTCAAGCTCTATGCATGTAGGCAACATCTCTGAACCTTTCCAAACTCTTCCCACGAACCATTTCCAAAGGCTCTTGAACTACATGGTCATGTTTAGTCACAGCAATGACCCCACTCCTCTGGCACCAAATTCTGTCTTAGTTACTTTTCACTCATTGCCAGGACAGAATACCTGATGTTCAAAGTTAGGGAAGGAAAGGTTTATTTCTTACGGTTTCTCAGAAGTTTCAGTCCATACTCAGTTGGCTCCAAGGCAGCGTGGTGTGGCGGGGCCGCCATTCATGGCCACCACAACAGCAACACGAACCAGTGAGAGAGAGAGGACAGGAAAGAAGAAGACACTCCTCCTTTACACTGTATCTCAGCTCCACCCCTGAGTGGGTCCAGCGCTCACATCACCAATCCCAGTGCTAGACAACAAACTAATCACAAGCACCAGCCTCAGTCCCATCAAAAGTATATGAGGACTTGGGGGGACATAGTATCACCCAATACAACACTTCTGAGGTACATGATGTACACATAAAAATGTGCAATATAAATATGCTACTTCTTTAAAGAAAATTTTGATGGCGTTATATAACTTTGCATTCTGTTCATGTATTTATTTTACATACAGACACAAATGTTCCTTTATTTTAGAGAATCTTGAATCTTAATTGCACAGTATCATTCAAGTTTGAATCCTATTCACTTATTTACCTTACTAACTTTTTCATTAATGGCAAGATTTTTATGTACTAATTTGTAATAGAAATTCATAAGAATAATAATCTATACTCTGTAATACACATGCTAAATCATATTACCCAAAGTCATTTATAAAATTTGACAGTGTGAAGTGTGGAATTCCTTTAACTTAGATAATGGTATAATCAATCTATTACTGTGGAATTTCTTTCTTATTCATTATTTTTTTGTCTTATTTCTAAATAAATATCTACCTATGTTATCTGATCTTAAGATTTGTACCTTAATTTCTAATCTAGCTGAAAGTTACTTTGGTTCCTGATGTAATTAGAGGTGTTCCCAATTTTGTGTTCTGTGGTCCATAGGAAAGTGGTTGGTGCAGAAAGCTGGTTATAGGTTCTTGCTCTGTTGTACAACATTTTGCTACTTTCAGGCACAGTGCCTGCCCGGCAAACAGAGGACATGAGTGTGATTTGCGATACCAAAAGAAAAAAAATAAGATTCTGCTTTTTTAAAATTGCATACTACCATTTATCAACTCTTGTCTAACAAATCATTCTACTGTACATGTACTTGTATTTATTCATGTACTTGTGTTTATCACTCAAAACAGTCTGATATTACTATGTTAACTATTCTACATAGGCCAAAGGGTATCAAAGTAAAAATGTATGGTACAAATTTAATGCAAATATTCTTATTATGCACTTTTGTGCCAATAAAAATTACTTAAATATTTTGGTACATATATTCATAAATATAAAATATATCCATAAATCTTGAATTAATCTATTAATTATAATTGCCAACACAGCAGGTATGTACAAGATATTTGAGATGCTTTTCACTATGTGTAGAAATTCAGGTGTATTCTGACTTTAGTTTTATGTGCACATATCCTTAAACCTGTTTTATGAGTACTGACACCAATTCAAGTTTTAGAAACAGTCTTTTAATTTTGTCATATTCCTTTCCATAAATCGTTTATGCTTAATAAGAATTGACCTTAGCATTTTTTTAAAATGAGGAAAATATGAAAAAGTCAATATAATAATGAATATACCTGATGGAATGGACAAATATTGTGAAGATAACAAAATATACTATGGTAACTATTGTTGTTTTCTAGCCTGCTTCAAAGTTCTGTACCAATTTTGCTGTTTTGTTCTGATTGGCTTTGTTCTTTTTGTTTTGTTGGATTTTACTATCTTCAAGAATAAAAAAATAAAAATAAAATATATATTTGTATATGTATACAACAAATATGTCAGGAATAATTTTTTGATGAATTTGAAGTAATATCCATTAATATCTTTTATGTTGTATTATAGATAATTTTAGTTTTATTAAAAATCTTAGTGGATACATTGATCCACTTTTAAATTTTCATATTTAGAAAGACTTTAATTTTCAAAATTACATTGATATTGTGTTGGCATAAACATGGCAGTGAGGGTCACTAATGCTTTTGATAGATAGACACACTTTCAGGTTTCAGGAGATTTGATAAATTCATAGAGTAGATTTCAGGAACACCAGAGGCTCTTTTTTTTTTTAACTTATGCTACTGGTTCATGTTCTGGGTTGTAATTTCATTTAAACTTAGTTGCTTTCTTATTCAAAAGCATTTCTATTTACCTCCTATTGTGAGCATTAATGAGACTAAATCATCACCTAAAAGTTTATAAGAGTGTATTTAATACCCCACAGCTAGACTACTCAGAAAAATGAAGTTATTGACAAGTAACTTATGGAAGGAAACTAAATACTAGTTTCCAATAAGATCATGGTCAGAGATACATGAAGCACCTAAATGTGAAAAGCAGCACTAAATCAAGAAAGTAAACATAAATACATTCCAACTCATGGACTTTTCTTTTTGAATGCAGTGTTTATCACCTCTGAGATGATACTATCCTGTCATTTAGCAGCATAGGCTGAAATAAACTAGCTCAATAGTTCATACAAATGGGTTCTTCCATTATATTGTCTTTTGGATTACATGGTTCATCATTCTTATTATTGTATAAGGTTCCTGATATGTGTAACCACAAATTGCTTATTTACTATACTACTGATGGTCATTTGTTTGTTTTCATGTGAGGAGTTATTATATATCATGTTGCTATTATCACTTCATTATGTATCATTTGGTTAATGTATTTAGTAATGGAAAGAATTATTGGCAAGTCAGATTTGCACAGGTTTAGCTTTAGCATCCATTAGAGCTTGCCTAATATTTTTTCAAATGGCTTTTGTTTGTAGTTCTACCAGCAGAGAATGAGGATTCTAGTTTTTCCATTATCTCTGCAACACTTGATATTTGACCAACATCAATGTTCATCACTCTATCATTTTCCATTTTAGAACACATTAACATGAAATATTATGTATCTTCTTATTTAGGTCCTACAGCATGATCAAAATATATTTTGAATGTTTAAATTTAAAAAAAGGATTTGTTATACTAAAAGACATATTGTGACTAATCCCCCTCAAAATACTCTGACTCATTTCACACACAGTTTTTCCACCATTTCAAAACAGTTGTGGAAGTGCTACCATAGCTTCTTTGATGTCCTGGATTGATTCAAAACATTTATCTTTCATGGTATTTTTGACTTAGGGAAAGAATCAAGAGTCACATAGGGTAAGATGTGATGAACGATTTGGACAAGGACATGTGAAAATGTTTTTTAAAACCTACCTTTTCATTGAGTTATCAAGTTTCTCCAGATTCTTGTTCTGAACGCAATAAAGACTTAGACCCATGGACAAACCAGTGGGGAACGAACCCACTGGTTTTTTAGAAAGAACAGGTAAAGTTCTTACGAGCTAGGAGAAGCTCCAAAAGAGGACACTAAAGGCTCCTAAGTCTAGGAATTTATGTGAAGACTTCATGGGCAATTTTAGCATGCATGGGAAATGGTGCAGTTTACCACTCATGGTCACTACCCTTTAAAATTTACTGGGTGATTTGAGCAGTGAAACAAGTAAGCTGAAGCTGCAGTAAGATCTCTGAAATCAATGGATTGACTTCTTTAGGCTTTTGTCTTGTGATTCGGTCAGACTTCAAGTTTCCACAGCTTGGCTGTCTATCTTAGTCTATTCAGGTCCCTTCCCTAACTTCCTATTGTCTCACTATCTCCTGGTCTCAATTGGAAAGCATTAGGCAGTAGTAGTCACTGTAATTTCGATTGTACCTTGTAAAGACATGTACAAAAGAAGACCTGGTTGTGAAAGTGGCAAGAATAATAGGATAAGTGTGCTTAAACTGAAAATGGAGTATTTTGAGGGGGATAAATACCAGTATGTCTTTTACTATAATACATTTTTAAAAATTCAAATATTTGCTTATTAAAATTATTAAATTATCAATAATTAAATATACCTCATACAGTTAGAGCATAAATTTCATGAGAATATACATTTTCTTCTGAGTTAAATCCTATGTATGTTTCCTTGTAAAATGACTCACATACAGTAAATGTTTGAATAGATTTGAATGAATAAATAAATATATATTATTTTACTTCTTTTTATAGATGAAGAAAAATCAGTTTAAAAGATGATATTTGCACTAATCGTCTCCATTGATTTACCTTTGCATAACTTCCAGAATATAATAAAAATTTAAGAATACATGACCTCATGTTAATTATTAAGAGTCATCTTAAGTGACCACACCAGCAAACAAGCCCAGTCTGGGAACCAGTGCCATGTGCAGGCAGCCACTGGACTAAGAACAGCCAGACACCAGCCCCTTCTCGCAAGCTGGCTGGCAAACAAGAAGTACCAACTCACACGCACACATACACACACACACTGCCATAAGTGGCTGGCTTATTTGGAGAAACACAGGCTGTGATGAGAGCTATGGAGGTGAAATGCAATTGGATGCCTGTAGTGCTTTAGTTTTTCACTAACATTGCAGGTCTAGGGCCAGTGGTCTGATCATAGGTTCAGAGGATATCAGTATGCAGTGTGAGATCTAGGGGGGATCTCCTTCTGAGGATTGTAGCCATTGTTGATTCCCTTTGGTCTTGTTTTGAGGCCTTTCATTTCCATTGTTTTGTTGGGTTAGGTTTTATTTTCTTTTGCTTTGTTTGATTATGTTAAATCTGATGGCAGGAGAAGCTATTTCAAGGATAGCAAGATATATTATGGTAGCAATTTTGGATTTACTATTCACTTGCTTTGAAATCCTTTATTGCATTCATTGTTTTGTTTTTATTGTTTCTATTCTATTCTGTTCTGTTTGATTTTTACTATGTCCAAAGTTATCTGCAGCTATTTTGAAGACATCAAAGGACATTATGGTAACTATTGTTGATTTCATAATGTTTTGAAGTCCTGTATCTCTTATACTGATCCGGCCCACGGATCAGCTCGTGGGTCTCGCCTGGAGGAGAGACGGGATGGGGGATGGGGGCAGGGCAAGAGGAGAGAGAAACGGAGACAAGTCGAGTGGTTCCGATCAAGTCTCCGTTTATTGCGGAAGTGTTTACAGCTTATATAGAAGCAGGAACAGAAGCTGTCATCGCACAGGGGTGTGGCGAGCACTGATACGTTGTTGTCATTTCCTGGTGGGATAGGGGAGGATCATGGGAAATGTAGGCTTTGCATGTAGGCTTGTGAGAGGAACGTGGGAGATGTAGGCTGATGCACGGGATGCATCGTCATTTCCAGATTAGGCTGGAGAGGATCATGGGAGATGTAGGCTGATGCACCAGATGCCCGCAGGGGGGAGAGATGGGGTGGCAGCTGTGAAGCTTTACCGCTCTCTACATCTCCTCCCTTTTATTTTATTACATCAGAAGTATGGCAGGCCCCGGGGGAACAGCACCTGTCTTAGGTCTAGGACTCTCCATATGAACCCAATCATGCCATACCCATCATGGGCATGTAGGACAGCAGTTGGTCCTGTGCCTGTCTTAGGCGGCTGATGGTGTAACATATGTATCCTAGTTGCCCATCTCTGGCTGTCTGTCCAGTGTCTCAGGGCAGTTGGTCTACATTATCATTTGGGCCATTTGTGGGAGTTAGTTCTCGCAAGGTTTATTGATCTGCCATCTCCAACTGATGATAATATACCTGAATGGGCTTAGCCAGGAGTGTAATATTATCATCTTATCTAAATATCAAACATCTTAGAACATAAAATAGGACCATTATTTTTTAACAACCATGGATATCCCAACATTTGACTACCTGTAGAATGTTAACAAACTGTTACATATTTTACACAGAAAATAGAAATCAAAATCATACCTAATGTTGTAACATGACAACTATGATGACATTTTTAACACACTTTGATTTGCTTTTTTTTAAATATAAGATATCCCCTTTTTGATCAATCTTCCCTATCTAATACATAAAAACTTTTACCTAACTTGTTGACATTTAGTGGGATGTACATCTCACAAATTTTGTTACAGGCTAAGGTCTGAATCTGAAACAACAGTTTGTCACCATAAACAATCCCTGTTTTACATTTTGGAAAACCTATACATCTGGAAGCATGAATATATAAACATATCATGAGGTTAATAAAATCTATCATAGTTATATGAAACTTTTGTATGGGTACATCTAAATCAAAACCCTTATTGTATTGTTTCTTTTGATGACCAATGTGAACATATTGCAATAATATATATCTTTAGTTGGGGTGTCTCCCTTAAGGCCATGGAGATCATTGGGGCCTCCAATCAATAAACAAGAACTGGTTTAAAATGTTACCAGGCAGCTGCTTTCTTATTTATCAAATGGAGTCCTGTCCAACAATCTCCTCCCCACTGAGGAATTTTGTTTATTTATATTAATAATTTTTGATGTCTTATGAAAAACCCAATTATAACATTTAATGTATTTTTTTGAACAATGAGAGACTCTCAAGTTATGATAAACAACAATATACATTACTTTTACATAACCAATTTTAACAACATCTGGACTAACTGGGAACCCAGGTGGAAGCATGTTTTTTAAATTTATTACCCAAAATAAACTTTGATTAAATGATCTAAAAATTTAAAAAGGAGAAAAATTATTGAGCTCAAAATAAAAAGGAACAGCTGTTTACAGAATGGACAAATGGACAAACATGGACAGACGATCTGTACAGATTTGAACATAGAACAGACTGGACAAACAGACAAACAGATATACAGACAGACTGACAAACATCTTACACAATCAGAGTGCACTCAAATATATTTTAGCCAAATTGAATTATGCTGAAGTTTTACAATTGTAGAATTTGTAATTATAAATAGACTAGTCAGATTTATTGTAGACCAATTAGCAGAGATCTCTTATAAAAGAATTTTGGAAAGGACAAAATCTTATCTATAATTAACATATAATTTTTTTACAGGATTTAGCATATATTGTTATCTATTTAGACTTCTGGTTTTATTGTTTGTTACCATCTTTTGGGCATCTTGGGTCAATTGAGTTTGACTCTAGCTTCATCCGTTCCTATTGGTTGTGGTGTGGTCTCCGAGGCATCACTATCTTAGGACTTAGCATCTGTTTCTTGAGAGGTGGAATCAACTCCTTCTCTGGGTTTGGATCCATGATACAGCTGGACAGTACATATTGATACCCAGATAGGCCATTTAGCATTTCCTGGAAAAACATAAGCATACCCTCGACCCCAAATTAGCACTGGACTGGGTGCTTTGATTGTCCAGTATGAAGATCTTTTTAAAGGACCCTTCTTAACCTTAATTTGATTGCATTATCTTTCTGCTGCAGTCTTTATTAGAATTTTAAAATTTTAAATAGTATATACTGCCAAGTGAAATCTATTATGAGGTGAACTCTCCCTTTTGTTTTTTGAAATTTAAATTATGAGCATATTTAACTATTTTTAGACCTGAAGATTGTAAGGAATTTTTGGGGTAAAGTATAGAGAAAAAACTGTATTTTGCTTTTAGGCACCTTGGTCTTTCTATTGCTCTCGAGACACAGAGGTTGTGTTCTTTCTCTGGCCTGGAGGCCCCGCTATTGTTGGGAATTTGAGCAACTGTGCGGTGTAAACTTTTGATGTATAAAGCGTGCATGTAGGTGATGAGAAAAAAACAGATTGGCTTGGGCTCACCAGAGCCGTGTCCCACTTTTTCTGAACCATGTCATGTCTTTTGGCCTGGGCTGAGTGCTGTAGTGCTGCTGGTGGGGCAGCCACTGAAAGGCTTGGCAGGCCCCCAGGGAATTTGTTCCTCAGCACACAGGAGGCAGGGCTGTAAATCTCAGCTCTGCAGCACAGACCCGCCTCACAAGCCAGGCCAGCCCCCACCCCAGGGGAAGTTTTTTGTGCCTTACACCACTTATTTGTATTTTTAAAGGCAAAATTTTGAAATGGTTTTAGACCCTGATGACTAGAAATCAAATTTTGGGATGTCTCTCTGACCCATTGGAGGAAGTCTCCTCCACACCCTTGCCTACTACATTGATCACAAATCTGTAACTCAAAAGCAAGTCAATTTGCATGTGGCAGTAAAGATAGGCTTTGCATCCCTCCAGGTTAAATCAATTTAGCACTTTTTTTTTTTTGAATTTTAGCTTCTAAAGTTAGAAGAGTAGAGGATGGGCCAGGTGGCTTTTGGGGATCAGGTTGGGGCTTAGTTGTTGAGGTGGGAGCCACAAAAGGAGGGTTACAATAATTAGTAGCCTCCTCTGCCAGCTGAGACCAATCAACCTCTTAGAAGTCAGAAAGGTCGGGGTATATAGATGGGTATTGAGGAGGAGGCCTGGCAGCGCCAAGTTCCAGGGGGCCGTTTTGAGAGGGATCGCCATTTTGAGCGTCCACGTGAGTCTCAGAAAGAGGAAGAGGTGGCAGGTCGCCATCTTGAGGGGCTCTGGGATATCAAGAATCACAAAGCCGGGGGACTGGGCTTAGGGGTAGGGATACCGGAGGCGCGCAATGCAGCCTCACCCTGATGCTGGAGTCAGTCAATTATCAGTTCATGAAAACCAAATGTTGAATTTTTAGGTTAGTTGTTGTCCCAAGCTTATGATTATTAAGACCCTGTCTAATCCAAATCCACCACAAAAATGTAAATACTATAATGAAGCACACCAACAGTTCCATATTCCTTTGTGATTCTTTGGAATATATTTGCCTGTATCTAACACCTGGTAAAAGCAATACATTTCTTTCACTTTGGTTTTTCCTAAACCAATTTTCCTTTGAAGTCTCTTAAGCCTAGTTCTCTCAGGCTTCTCTCAAGCCAAAGTCTTTAGCTTCTTCTTCTTTCTTCCTTCCTTTCTTTCTTTCTTTCTTTCTTTCTTTCTTTCTTCCTTTCTTTCAATAAATCCTTAGTCGTAACCTTTATTCCTCTCACCTTGAGGGCCTTACTGAGGCCACTAACGAACAACTGATGTTCACTTAATGCTTGACCCATGCTGAGCAGGAAAGGGGAAATGGATGCCGTTCTCTTACCGTGACTCAGGCGAGACGTAAGGCAGCCGTCTGAGCAGATCACAGGGATGGAGTCCTGGAACACCTTGGCCAAGGCTTTGTCTTTACGAACGGTCCCGTCGGGAATCGTCCTCACGGGTCGAGGTCCCACGTCAGGCGCCACTTGATCCGGCCCGCGGATCAGCTCGTGGGTCTCGCCTCGATACTGTTTTGTTTTCATTGGTTTTATTCTGTTTTATCTGCTTTAAACTAAACTAAACTAAATAAATAAATAAAATTAAAATTAAATTTATTTTAAAACAAACCAACCAAAAAAGAGTTGTCTTTGTGTTTCACATATGTTAGACTGCCTCTTAAGCAAGTTATTAAGAAAACTGAAAAAATAAACATATTTGGATGGAGAGTTTATTATAAAAATAAATGGTCAGGTTAAAAAGATTGAACTTTAAATCTAGGAAATACTTCATTATGTACTAAAATCAGTTCATGAAAAAGTGTATTTATAGTTTTCAAAAGAAATGTCTATGAAATTGTCTCAATCACTTTCTTCCCCCTGGAACAAAATACCCAACATTATGATTTAATGGAGGAGAAGTAGTTTTTGGTTAAAGTGTTGTGGCTCCAAAGTAGGAAGTGCATAGTGAAAGGATCTGAGGGTCAAAAGCTGCTGGCATCATCTTGTCCATAAGGGAGAGACTGGGGGGGAGATACACTCTCCAGGTCACACCTACAGTGATCCATCTCTTCTGACCAAGCCCAGCCATGTAACAGCACATTTACCAATAAATTCATTGGTGGGTTAGTCTATTCATGAGAACACAGTTCTCATGAACAAGTAATCTTCTAAAAGTCCCACCTCTGAATACATGAGGTTTTCTGGGGAGACAGTCCAGATGTAAACCATGAAAATGAAGTTTATTATTATTGTCAAATTGTAAAACAAAAGATAAGTTTTTGCCTACCATATCCCGTGTTTGGTGGAGTGTAACACAGTTATAGAGTGGCACAGATCTGTTTGTTAGATGTCACTTTGAAACTCCTTACTCTGTTTCTTACCCCTTAATATATCATTCTAAAGATTCACAGCTGGAGCGACTCAGAGCCTGGAATGAGTTAATCTAGTTTTTTATTTTAAATTATTAAAATTATGAATCCTTCAAAACAATGCAGCTTGTTCTATATAAGATTTAAATACTAGCATCAACAAAAACTGAGTCACATAACTTTTATAAAGAAATATAGTATTGACATAATAATCAACTGAAGTTCAGGATTTAGAAATCAAGGTAACGCCAAAATATGTTTGTCTGTGTACAAGTACATTTAACTTGTTGGGTCTCAGGTGAAAGTAAAACCCTGTTGTGAAACAGACCACAGCTAGATTTACTGCTTACTGAAATTTGCATTTTAGTTGTGCATGTTGGCTCCTGCCTGTAATTGTAGCACTGTGGGAGACTAAGAAAGGAAATGCCCAGATTTGGCAACTTAGAGATTTAGTGACACACGGTCTTGAAATACAAATAGTGATAATAATGATAATAATATTGTGAAGGCTAAGATATAGTTGGTTATAGTTGTGAAGGTTCTTTAACCCTCAGTACAAAGAAAGAAAGAAAGAAAGGAAGAAAGAAAGAAAGAAAGAAAGAAAGAAAGAAAGAAAGAGAAAGAAGAGAGAGAACAAGAAAGAGAAAACTTCCATTTTGATAATTAAACTATAAAAAATGCAAAATAAATCCCTTAGGCAAATCAAGGATAAATACAATCCTTTGCTTCCTTGTTTTGCATTTCTGGTAATACGTATTTGTGGTTTAGGTGAGTAGTATTCAAATATAATCAAGCAAATGTGGTATTTAGATCATACTTGAACCATCTATAAAATGTGGAATGCAAGGAACATTTTATTAATTAAAATAGTGGAAAGACCTTCAGATTTACTCTATCACGTGATAGAAGAAAATAGGAATTGCTTCCTTTTCTTTTAACTTTATCTTTCATTTCCAGGAAAGAAAAGAAAATGTGTGCAGGTACTTGGGCACAAGAATAACAAGAAGGAGTATCATAGTACCTAAGAATAAATCATATTTATTCTTGATTTTTCTATAGTGAGACAAATATTCTGACTCTTTTCTTACTCATTGACTCCTGTGGCTTTACAGGACTGATTATAAAATTGTCCATGAATTTATGCAGAGGATTTTATGGTAGAGGGAAAAGATATTCTCCTTTATTCAATAGAAATCAAGTATCTCTCAGGCAATCTGGCTGATACACTGTAAGTCATATTCACTGTTGCATATATTCACACAACCTCTGCAACGAAAATTCATAAATTGATAAAAGCAAAACCAAGGGCTCCAAATTTTAAAGCAGAAAATCTTATATTTTATTCTATTTAACAATGGGAATGAAGAACAAATAGGGTCATGGGAGAAAAACCATGTAGGAGCGATCAAAGAAGTCAGGGAAAAAAACAAAAAAAGAAGGAAAGGGAGGGAGAAGGCAGGGAAGTTAGGCAGAAGAGAGAGAATTTGATGGGAATTCAGAATGCTCGGGAAATTCACTCAAGTCTAGCACCTATAGGATTTGTTTTGTTGTCCGTTTGTTTTTATTCAGGGTCTTACTGTGTAGTTCAGGCTGACCTTGCACTTTCCAACCTGGCCTGGGATTCACAGTGATCCTTCTGCTTCATCCTCCTGAGTGCTGGGACTACAGGTGTGTGCCATCATGTCCAGCCCCATAGGAACTACTGTGTGTTCACATACCCAAAGCTCCTTTTTCTCTCTCTGATAAAACAAGAAAATATATCTAGCAAAAGATTGTATGATATACCAGGATAAGATTATGTATAATGACATTAGTAATTCTAATGAAACATCCTGATAAACAATGCACTAGAACTGTATCACTAATTGCTTAGGAGGTCTGAAGTCCAGTCCTTTTATTTCTATCTATTAATAACATCAATACCATTTATAACAACAACAAATAAAATATATCCACCATGCTGAAAGATTTATACAAATAAATGTGATTTAATGACTTAAATATAATACCGAGAACATAAATGATATTCGTATCATCTAATCAAATGTCTACTTTTGTATTTTATCTTGCTTGGCTGTCAGCATCATTCAATATAGTTCCAATATCTTTATCTTGAAAAAAATTCCTGTTTTGTTTCCATGACAGCTTGCCTTTTGCTTTCTTTCTCAATTTTTTGAGTACTCTTACACATTTTCCTTTTCGTTAGTATCATCTTGAGAACATTGTATTTTATAATATGGAAAACACTGTCTTGGTGCTATATTCTTCTCTTTTTAAACATGGTTATTAAGTAGCTTTGCCTACTTTTTGAATTTAAATATAGTATATGCTGACAGCTTCCAAATCTTTCTCACTGTGTTTACCATAGGAGTACCAGCAGTCCTTGATACTGAAGATGAACTTTATATATTACCCTCATTGCCAAGTTTTAGACAACATAGTTAAGAAAGTAATAGGTGTCTTACTGTATAAACTTTATGCAGAAGTAGATGAGATAAACTAGCATAAAAATATACTCTTTTCTAGAATAACCAGATGCTGTATTTCCCCTAAGATAATAGGTCATCTCAGGATAGATACACTCTGTCATTTTTTTCTTGCATTAGGAAATTTCCTGTATTCATTAATCATAAATGATAAACTTTTGGATTACATAATTAATATTTAAGGCAACATCCCAACAACATTAATTAAACACTAATTAAAAATAAAAGAAAATTTAAGCAAAAGAAAGGATAAGGGTAATGGAACTCCAATTTTAATAATCATGTATTTTAAAAATATTTAAAAGCATTGAATGTTTTTGATATAATGCTATTTTGTAAAAATATAAAAATGCTGCAGTATTTTTTTCTTAGGCAGTGCATAACTTAATACTATAAAAGTGAAGACATTTTCAATACCTCTATGTAATATGATCACATATTTGCAAAGAATACCATGTACTTCATTATGTCTGAAATATATATTTAGAATTTTACACAGAAGTTAAAAATGTAGTCCTGTTCTTCATAATGATCTAGTGAGGCAGGAAATACAGCATACTAGATGGTGGTCCTATAATCTGTGTCACCTAGAGATGTCATAGACATTTTATTTTGTGATACTTAATCACTTCAATAAAGGCTCTGTATTGGGTAATACTATGTACCCCCAAGTCCTCATACTTTTGATGGGGCTGAGTTATTGGTTTGTTACTGGTTTGTTGTCTGGCAAGGTGAGTACTGTGCTCACCCAAGGGTGGAGCCAACATACAGTGTAATGGAAGGCGGGTCTTCTACTTCCACCTCTTTCTCTGTCTCTGTCTCTGTCTCTGTCTCTGTCTCTCTCTCTCTCTCTGGCCAGTGTGCCTTGTGGCTTGCAGCCACCATGAACTGTAGCCCCACCACCCCATGCTGACTTGGAGCCAACTAATGGACTGAAACTCCCGAGAAACTGTAAGAATAAACCTTTTCTTCCCTAATTTTGGGCATCAGGTATTTTGTCTTGGCAACAAACAAAAAGTAACTAAGACAGAATTTGGTACCAGAGGAGTGGGGTTGTTGCTGTGACTATTCCTGACCATGTGGTTCGAGAGCCTTTGGAAATGGCTTGCAGGGAAAATTTGGAAAGGTTCAGAGATGCTGCCTACATGCATAGAGCTGGAAAAGCTTAGGCTGTTCTGTATGGGAAATTCTGGTCAGAGCCCAGGAGACCAGAAGGCTGATAGAAAGCCTGCTGGTAAGGACCAGGCTCGGGAGGTTTCTGCTGGAAAGAAGGATGACATTGGGTGTTGGACTCCACACGATGTGTGTTATGGCTTGGCAGAAAGTTTGTCTGCATTCTTCCCATGCCCAGAGACTTTGCCTGAGACTGGGATTAAGGGCAATGGATTTATTAATCTTGCAGAAGAAATCTCCTGGCAACCAAATATTGAAATGGTGGCCTGGCTTTTGTTGGGGGCTCTTAGCTAGATTTATGTTGTAGATAAAGAGCAAGGAGCC
>RJWM01031675.1:0-22190 GCA_004363535.1 Dasyprocta punctata | reverse complement strand
GCTACACAGTGGAATATTTCTCAGTCATAAATGATGAAATCATGTCATTTTCGGGAAAATGAATGGAAATTGAAGACCATCATATTAAATGAAATTAAGCAAACTCAGAAAGTTTCTCTCATATGAGAAACCAAATAAATAAATAAATAAATAAATAATCAAGTAAATAGAAAAATAAAAACAAAGGAGAGATGACAGTATATTAACAGACTTGGGACACGAGGAAGAGGATCAGGACAGGGGAGAGGAAAGACAGGGGGTTAATGGGATCAATACTGATCAAGATATGGTAAATGTATGTACCAATGTCCCAAACGCACCTTACCATTCTGTGTTACTAACAGTCACTGAAAAAGGGAGTTGGGGGAGAGAGGAAGAGAGAGACAGAGACGGTGCAACTCAATGGTAGAACATTCGCCTAGAATGCCTGAGAGGCTTTGGGTTCAATCCTTTACACCTCGCAGGAAAGAGGGAAAAAAGTCACTGTATTGCACACCTGAAGTGGATACATTTAAAATAAATCTCTGTAAAGTAGTTTTGTCATTTGCAACATAATCTTTGTTTTAATTTTAATTTATTAGTGCATGTTTGTAGCACATTATAATTATATCCATCATGGGGAGTTGGTACAGGTACATAACACATTTTATTTCTTTTTATTGTTCCCTTCCCTCTCTCCCCTCTTCCACTTCTTAGTCACCTCCCTATTTGCAAAAGGTCTGACTTCCTGTTTCCTATATCTGTCTCCTTTTTGCTCTTTAAATTATTTATG
Source organism: Dasyprocta punctata (assembly GCA_004363535.1). Lineage (NCBI taxonomy): Eukaryota > Metazoa > Chordata > Mammalia > Rodentia > Dasyproctidae > Dasyprocta > Dasyprocta punctata. The sequence continues at coordinate 21,418 of RJWM01031675.1, read as the reverse complement.
TTTTGGTTTACAGAAAAGATACCATGTGATATTTAAGCTTCCGTATCTACTTTATTTAAGTTGACATTATTTTCTCACAGTGCCTCCATTTCCTACAGATTACTGAGTTTATCTTTATGCCAGAGTAGTACTCCACTGGGTACAAATACCAAGTCTGCTTTACCCATTCATCTGTTGAACATATAGGCCACTTCCAAGGGCAGCTATTATGACTTGTGCTGCTGTAAACATGGCTGTGCACGGATCACTGTAATATGACACCTCTAACTCCTTAGGGAAGAGACCTGGAAGGAGACAGCTGGGAATCTCCACAGCGGCTTCCGCAGTGGCTGTGCAGCAGTGGCGAAGGCTTCCTCTCTGGGCCCATCTTCTGCAGCATTGTCACTCTTGGTTTCTGGGTGATGGTCATTCTTTCTGAGGTAAGACGGGATCTCAGTGCGCTAATGGCCAACAGTGTTGACCACTGATTTGTGTACTTGTTGGTCATTTTTGCTTCTGTGAAATGTCTGTTTATTTCACTTGCCTGCTTTTTAGTTGGGTCTTTTATTTTTTGGGGGGGCTGTAACATTTTCGAGTTCTTTATGCATATATTCTAGATGTATATAAATTGCTGTCTGAGGAGTAGTGGGCAAAGTATTTTTCCCATTCTGTAGATTGTCTCTTCACTTCATTGGTTGTTTCCATTGCTGTACAGAAATTTTTAATTTGATACAATCCCATTTGTTGGTTCTCTGTACACTCAGGGTTTTGTTTAGGAAATCCTTTCCTGGGCCAATGTTTTCAAGAGTTTTACCTATTTTATCTTCCATTGGATTAAGTGTTTCTGTTTCAGTATTTAGATCTTTGATCCATTTTTATTTTTATTTTAGCACATGGTGAGATACATGGGTCTAGATTCAATCTTCTGCATGTGGATAGCCAGTTTTCCCAGCACCATTCATTAAGAGGTTATTTGCTTTTGATCCTTTTGTCAAAGCCCAGATGGATGCACGTGCCTGGTGTTGCTCCTTCACCCCCTGTTCTGCTGCACTGGTCCACAGGTCTGTTTATGTGCTAGTGCCAGGCAGTTTTTATGCTGTCATTTTGTAATGTAATTTGAAATACAGGATCGTGATGCCTCTTGCTTTGTTCTTGCTGCCCAGGATCGCTTTTGCTAGTCTGGGTCTCCTCTGGTTCTGTATGACTTTTATGGTTGTTTTCTCTGGTTCTGTGAGGGATGCTTTTGGTATTTTTGTTGGGATTGCATTAAATCTTTCTATTAGTGTTGGAAATATGGCCATTTTGACAATACTGATTCTGTCTGTCCAGGATCAGGGATACTTTCCATTCAATAAAGTTTTATAAAACTGAAAAAGAAAGAAAAGGAAAACATCCTCCAGGAGTGGAGCAGGCAGGGTTGGGAAGGGAGGAAGTCCAGGGCCTCTACTTCAGCTGCAGGACGTGGCTCAGCCTGAAGGGCGCACAGTGCGAGGTCCTGGGCTTCACGCAGCCGCCCCTCAGTGACTGGCCGCAGCTTCCCTGTGCGTGAGGATGGCATGGAGAAAACCTCACTCCAGGAGTATGGAGGGTGGCGAGACCTTTATGGGAGTGACGCTGTGACAGAGGCATGCGGCAGCTGGTGGCCTGGAGCTGGAGCCAGGCTGGGAGACCTTGAATCAGGAGGTCTAGTGCAGGATTGAGAAAAGCATCAGTGGGGCTATAAAGCAGCAGTTTCTGGGCAGGGCCCTTTGTCGTGATTTTCAGAACAACACAGGGCTACCCACTAGGGAGATGTGCCCTCTGAGGGCCTCAGGAGCGCTGGAGCCTGAGTCTGGAGTTGCTCCTGTCAAAGCAGCAGCCCTGGAAACCAGAGGCTGGGCCCCCGGAGCTTCTGTCTGGTCTCAGAGTCATCTTGGAAGCAGCCATCTGCACAGCTGCCCCTGGCCAGTGTCCACTAAGAAAGCAGCAGAGTGAAACGGGGACCTGTTAAAGGAAAGTGACCGCTTCTTACAAGGAGTGATTGCTAGAGCTTTGTGACGTGTGCCTCCCCAGAATGCAGAACCTCAGGGGCGTCTGGGGCCCCAGCTATGACAGAGTTTACAAAATGGCATATTGGCTGTGCAACATCTTAAATAGAAGGCAGTTAGGAGAACAATGCTACTCTCCTACAGCTGGGTGGAAATTCAGATTCAATGACGAGATGTTTTTCTTGAGAATTTTAGAGGCATTGCTCAATGATCTTCTAGCTTCTTAGTTCTTGGTTAAATGATCTAACACTACTCTAATCCTTTATAAGGATACCTTCTTTTTTCCCCCACTGGAAGCTTTGGGGAAGTTTGTTCTGCTTTTCATCTTTTTATTTTACTTACCATAGCCATTATAATTTCAATTTCCAAGAGCTCTTTGCACCTGTTGCTTTTTCCAGCACTCTATTCTTGTTCTGCTGCACTATCTGGTTTTATTTTTTCTTCCTCCCTCGTTTGCTTTGGTTTCTTTTTTCTATGCTGGAGGACTTCCTGAAATGTTTGGAGACAGCTGGCTGCTAATCCACGCTAGGAACAAAGCACTAAATGTGAACCGGGGCCCCTGGGAGCGGGTGGGCTTTGCCCTATGTGAAGAGGCGGTGGTGGGGCCTTATTATGGGTACCCCAAGCACCAGGCCGCTGACTATTTTCTGCAGAACAACCCAACAACCCGTGTATGTGCTCTTGCAGGGTGTGAGCTCCACGTGGGCGGAGAGCCATGGTGCTGCCGCTTTGCGAGCAGACGTGCACCTCGTGTTCCGCGTCCCTTCCGCCTCTCGTGTCCATTTTCCACTGTGCTCGGGGCCCCAGTCTGGAGCGAGGTCCCTGAGCTTCCAGTACCACTGCCACTGCCTTAGGCGGTGCCGGGCTTCTCTGCTCCCAGGCTGGTTCGGCTGCGTCGGCTGCGCTGCGCCGCGTGGTTGCTGACAGTGCTCTCCCCGCACTGTGCAGCTGCGGTGACACTTTGCGGCCCCTCGCCACGCTTCCCCCGACCCTCAGGGGTGCTCTGGCCCTCAGAGGAGCCTGCAGTCACTCCCTCCGGAGGCGCCGCCGCACCTCACCCAGGGCGGCAGCCAGGGCCTGTGGCTCAGTCCTTCTCCACTCCTTTTGCAGATTCCAAAACGCTGCAGTCCTGCCTGCGCTGCCGGTCGCTCTCCCATTCTTCGCTCAGTCCTCAGAGGCTGACATAGATGCCGTTGTGGCGGTGCCTTGTGAGCGAGCCCATAGCAGGTGTGATCAGTCTTTGCTGTTTATCCACCGGGCTGGAGGGAAAGGCACGGCCGTCAGGAGGGATAGCAGCGGCCCCACCCCTGAGTGGGCGCCCGCGCTCCCGGCTGTGGCGGCGCGGTCCACTGCAGTTCCCTGCGTCTCGTGTGTGGTGCCGTGTGGGGTTTGCTGGAGGCCCAGGAGTCGCAGGGCGCTGCGGCTGCCTGTGTGACAGGTGGCGGGCGGCAGCGGGTCTCTGGTGGTAGCTGCCGGGGCAGGGTCTGTGCTGATAATTGAGAAGCCTGCAAGAACAGAATGGCTGGAGCTGCCAGACATCTTTAGGGGTGCGAGGCTTAAAGTGGGGAGCAAGAGCATGGCTTCTGAAGCTTTGTGGAACAGAAGGGACTGACGCCCATCGAAGCCTCTTCCTCTGCCCTCCCCCAGCACGTGGTGGCCCTTCCCGCATGTTGGGAATATCCGTGGCACATTGGATGAGCTGATCAGGGCCAATTGTGGCCCGCACACTCTGGGAGGATAGCGAGAATTACCTCTCACGGAGCCAGACTCGCAGCTGTTACCACAAGAACACGTCGGCGGGGCTGCTGCCGCCTCTCCGCAGCGTCTCACGAGGAATTCAGTCAAAGGCAGATTGTTCTCTGGCCTCATCAGTGCAAGTGTAATCCAACTGAATTCACTTCAGCTGCATATCTTCCCTGCCTAGAATGAACTTCCCTGATGTGAATATCCCAAATCTGAAATGCTACAAAATTTGGTATGTTCCAAGTGCTAACCTAATGCCCCCAAGTGGAAAATTCTATGCCTGACCTCGATGATGGGTCAAAGTAAAAATGTAGGTGCACCAAAACTATTGTAAAAATTACTTTTAGGCTATTGTGTGTTAGACGTAGAAGTGAATTTGATTTTTAAACTTGGGCCCCATTCCCAAGATATCTCCTTTGTATATGTAAATGTTCCCAAATCTGGAAAAACACCAAATCCAAAATACTTCTGGTTCCAGACATTCTGGTAAGAGATTCTCACTGCAGCTTAAAACAACACCTTGGATCAACTTTAGTTCTACAAGTCTGACATCCGGCGTGGTATGGCTGGATTCCATGCTCAGGAAATCGCAGGAGTGGCACTGGGACTTTAATGAGGCTGAGGTCTCTGCTGGAGGTCTGGGGAAATTCTGTCCTAGGACTCCATTCCCAGTGTTGTAGGACTGACGCACCACCTCCTGGCTGGTGCTGTCACCGAGCTGCTCTCGGCACTGTGGACTGCCTGGAGTCTGGACCATGTGGCCCCTCTGTGTCTAGTGAGCGAAGATTGGATTTTGAGGTTCTGACCTGCTCTTTTGCTGAGACAGAAGCAGCCCCGTGTGCTCAGGCTGCCTCTGTCTCCCCTGGGCCCCATTTGTAAGTGGCTGAGTTGGCGTGCATGGATCAGCTGCCAGGGCTAAGTGCTGGAGGCCCGAGAAGGAGGCCCGGCCTGCAGGGATTAGGAGCTGCGGCAGGCGGCGGGCTGGTGGCTGGGAGCCCTTGTTCCATCTACCTGCCACGCGTGAGCCCTGTGGGTCTTTTCCTCAGCACATATTTACAGCTGCCTCCTCAGAGCCGGGGCCAAACAGGACTCCTGACCCAGCACTCCGCCACGCTTTCTTCGAGCTTCAGGTGGTCGCTGTGCATGTGCTTAGTTACCGGGAGAAGCAGAGCGGCGATGGGCAGCGTGCCAGGGGACGAGAAGGGAAGGGGAGCTCGGGCCGCCTGCTGCTGGGGGACTGCCCACACCACGCGTGGCGGGTCTTGGTTTGTGCTGCAGGGTGGACGCCATGTCCCCTTTTAGTAAACACAAACCGGGAGGCTGAGGGAATGTGATCCCTCGCTGGGGCCACACATCAGGGCAGACGCAGAAAAGAGCACTGGGGTGCGGGCGGAAGGTGCGCCCCCATGCCTCCATGGTCTTGCCTGTGCACAGATCGGCCTCCAGGCAGGGAGGGCCAGGCCTGGTGTGCATTCGCTGCCTATCAGCGGCAAAACAGATGCTCTGCACAGGGGAAGCTGATAGCGGAGGGTCAGGGGCCTGCTGCTCCTGGGTTTGATTCCTAATCATTTCCGAATCCCGGGTGCCTTGTGAAATAAACACGCTTGACTCTGGGAGCTGCTGCGTGGAGCCTCGCGGGGAGAGGCTGCGGACAGCTAATTTGATCAGAGGTGGCGATTTCTGCCTCTCGCCTCTGTGTTCAGGGCAGATAACGTGCGGGGAGGGCGGAGATGCTTAATTAACCCTGTGATTCTTGCATGGACTGATTAGCATTTAGATGAGGGCGGCTCTCCAGCTCAGCTCTGGCCCTGCTCCTGTCTTTGAGAGGGGTGCGGGGTGCTCCAGGGGTGGCAGCCCTGGCCCAGCCGGCTGCAAGGCTCCCCTTCCTCTTTTTTATCTTTATTTATTCATTCCTTCATTTTTGGGATCCTGGGGATGGCGCCCAGGGTGTCGCGCACGTGTGCCAGCCCGCCTTCCGTCCCTGAGCTGCGTCCCAGCCCTTCTGTCTTATTTACTTATTTCCAATTTCATTATGGCGAGCAAACTTAACGACCTCTAAAGTGTGTGATACATTATGTTGGTTACTTATTTATTTAGCGGTACTGGGGGTGAATCCGGGGCCTTGGCACTGAGCTGTAGCCACAGTCAGTTTTTAATTTTAAGACAGGGTCTCACTAGGTCAGGAAGTTGCCCTGGGTTGGAACTCTCTCCTGCCTCAGCCTCCGGCATTCTGAGTTTACGGGAGTGGGCCACTGTGCTCAGCTTATTGTTGCCTTTAGGTGCGATGATGTCTCGCAGACCTGAATGTACTCAGCGCGCTTGTCTGAAACCGTGCTCGTTGACTCCGCGTCCCTCCCTCTCTCTGGCGCCTGGCTGCCGCCCTCCTTGGAATCTGTACACTGGACCACTGCACAGCACCTGCTCTTAGAGTGCGTGCATTTGACTTTATAGGGTCACACACTGCTTTCAGGTGGGATCATGCAAGATATGTTTTTCTGAGCCTCACTCTACCCTTCTCGAGTTCTTACCAAACTTGTCCTGAGAGGGCGTAGCGCGGGCATGGCAAGGCCTGGGAGAGCGATGCGTTGCATTTTGGCACCAGACCTGGACACCGCCCGGGGCTGTGGGCTCCCGAGTGGCGTCCCTCGGTCCCGTCTGAGTGGGCTCCCCCAGCGGGAAGACTGCCTGCTGGCCCGCAGCTCTGGGGAGGATCGTGAGCCTTGGCAGGTTCGGCTACCTGCAGACGACTTTCTCTGCTGGGCGTCTTGGAGAGGCCCAGCTCCAAGTGCTGTTCTGAAGGCCCGGGGAGTCCCGGCCTCCCTGCTCCCTCCTGGGGCCCCGTGGCGGAGACTCCTGTTCCCATTCCCATCTGCGCTTTAGCGGGGTCCTCATGGCCTGGCCGGGTCCCACCACGGCACAGTGTGCTAAGGGCCGTGGGTGGAGCCTTAGGGCAGGGGGTACCATCTGGGGAGCCCCTTCCCGCCTGCTCTCCAGCTCTGGCTCTGCCTGCCTCTTGGACAGCGCTGGGAATTCCGCCCCATGGAAGGGAAGACTTGGGCTCTGACAAACAAAAGCAGCGGAGATGAACAGATTCCCGGCTTGAGCTCAGAATGGGCTTCGTGTGTGCATTCACGTGTGTGAGCGTGCCCTAATACACACTAGGGTCCCAGGAGGTCACTGATGACCCTGCTTGGTCTCTTTCTGACACACTGGATGGGAAGGCGCACCCTCAAAGACAGAAGTTCTGGGCCTGGGGCACTGACCACGCCCCACCCTGGGCCTGATGGGCTTGGGGTTGCATACACCTCGCGCCTGAGTGCGATGTGATGACCTCGACAGCTGTCGGCCCCAGGTCGCGCACCCCTGAAATGTGGGTAATGGAACCTAGGAAGAAGTCCACAGGGTACGGCTACCTCACCGCTTTACAGGTCGGGTGTTGGGTCTCGGTGGCTACTGCTGGCCTGAGAGGCCAGAGCTGGACCCAGTGCCGGGAGTGAAGCAGAGCTGTTGGGCTCTGAGGTCCTGGTTCTGGTGCGGGGAGGGCTGTGTGTGTACCGTGTGCGTGTGTACCTGCACTCCTGTGATGTGTCCTTTTGAACATGCGTGTGTGTGGCGTGGGTGTTCCATCGCCCACAGCCCTGTTGAGCTGCTCTGTGGAGAGTGGGAACCCGTCCCACAGCTGAGAAAAGCATGTGGAGTTGGAGGGGACAGGCAGAGATTACGAGTAGCCAGACAGGTTTTCAGTGGAAATTTTCTCTTGAGATAACTGCACATTCACATGAAGTCATAAGAAATCATAATGACACCATGTATGTGGCCTTTACCTGGTCCCTCCACCCGCTGCCAGAGCGACATTTTCTAAGCCCCGGCATCGAGATGACAGACTGCATCTTGACCTTGACACAACCCACTGAACTTGTTCTGGTTTCCCCAGTTTTTCTCCATTCTTCTGTGTGCATAGCTGTGTGTGCCTGTGGGGCGCAAGGGATTTTGTGGGGGTCAGGCTCTGCTGGGAGCCGGGACGGGCTGCATGGGGGAGTCCTTCGTGGGTGTATCTGCCCGGAGCACAAGGTCACTGTCCCAGCCTCGGGGGAAGAGCGCCCTTCAGGGGCCGACCTGTCTAGGCGAGAAGTGCGGCTAGAGGGTGCCGACGGCAGCGGCAGCCTGGGGCCCCGTCTGATCCGGAGGGGGCAGCTGTGGGGTGAGCTTTGGCGGGATCTGAAGGAGGGCAGTCCCTAAATGGCTAGCGATGTGCCATTTGTGTGGTCTATTTTTAAAAGAATAGTTTGTGTGAAATCCGAGTTTGGCAACAGCGGGCTTTGGAGCTAGTGGTTCTCAGTATGCAGTGGAGAGAAACAGGGTCCGATGCTCTTTGACCATCTGTGATTCATTAGTGAAACTCTGTGTGTGCGTGTGTGTGTGTCTGTGCCTGCGTGTCTGTGTAAATTTACACCTGTGTAGTGTCATGCCTCCCCCACTGCAGTCAAGATGCCGAATAGTTCTAGCAGCACCAAGTCCCCGCCTGGTGGTATTTTGGACCTGACCAGTAGGTACCAACCCCTCAAGTCCTGCCCCATCTCTGACCTCTGCCGACCACCAGTCTGTTCTGCATTTCTGCAGCTGTCCGTTGATGTCCCAAAGGACTGGGTCCAGAAGCCCTGAGTACACCAAAGTCATAGGACGCTTAAATCCCCTGGACAAGGGACATTGTATTTACACGTGACCTGCACACACCCTTCCGGGTACTTTTAAACCATCCCTAAATTACTCGCAGTATGGAATACAGTGCAAGTAGTTGTCATACTGTATTGTTTGGGGGCCATGTGTTCCATCCAGATGTACTTTAAAAATACTTTCCACCTAAGGACTGTTGAACCTGAGGACACAGGACCGGCCGTGTTACCTTGTCACAGTGCTGCAGAAGGGAACCACACGGTGTGCCTGCTCGGGCGTGGCCGGTCACTCAGCGCGAGTGGGCTCCTGTTTGTGTAACCACCCGCCTGTGGGAGGATACCTGGGCTGCTTCTGGGTTTTGGCTACAGCAAATGGAGTTGCTGCGAGCAGTGTGTGTGTGTGTGTGTGTGTGTGTGTCTACCTCAGTTTTAATTTCTCTAGGTTAGTGTCCAGGCATATATGTTGGTGGCATGTTTATTTATTTTAGTTATTAATTTATTGGTACCAGGAATTGAACTCAGGACCTCATGCTTGCCAGGCAGGTGCTGTGCTGCTGAGCTACATCCCTGGGCCTAGTTTTTTAAAAAAGAAACTGCCAAACTGGTTTTCTGTTCCTCAGAGCATGAGTGATGTGACTGTACCTCCTGGCTTTAGGTCTTGTCACTTTTTTGTTTCGATGGGCATGTAATGGTACTCTTCTCGTGGTTATAACTCACATGTGCTGTTGGGAATAATGCTGTTGGAAGTCTCTTGAGGTATTTATTTGATACCTATACGTTCTGTTCAGAGAATTGCCCTGTGGTTTTTGCACATTTTCTCACTGGACTTTTTTTTAAATGTTGAATTCTGATTGCTTTTATGTATTTCAAGTGTTATTTTTAAAAATTGGTTTTATTGATACCATTTAGATATAAAAATGATTACATTCATCATAGGGAATTTGTACCTCTACATGATGTAGCTTGATGCTTTTTTCCCCCATTCCCTTCCTTTCCTTTCAACCCCTCTTCCCCTCCTTATTTACAAAAACTTTGTTTCTGCTTTTTCCTTTTTTATTTTCTTTTCTTTTCCCTTCCTTCCTTCTCCCTGCCCTCTTCGTAGTTCCCCTTCCCATTTGAACATTTTCTTCCTATTTCACAGTATCTATTGTACATTTTGGCCTTATTTACCCTTTCAGTTTCTCACTCCAGAGAATGTGATATTTAAACACGTGTGTCTGGTTTATTTCACTTAAGGAGATGGTCTCAAGGTGCATCCATTTACCTAGAAATGTCTCAAGTTTATTCTTCTTTATGGCAGAGAACTACTTTATTGTGTATAAAAAACCACATGTTCTTTATCCTTTCATTGGTCGATGGGTATTTGGGTTGTTTTCAAGTTTTTGCTATTACAAACTGTGCCAGTATAAACATAGCACACATATTTTACTGTAGTATGATGCTTTTAATTCTTTTGGGAAGATAACAAGAAGGGGAATAGTTGGGTCAAATGGAAACTCTAGTTTTAGCTTTTTGAGGAATCTCCACACTGATTTCCACAGCATTTGCACCAGTCTATACTCCCACCAACAGTGGGGAAGGGTTCCTTTCACCCACAGTCTCTCAACCTCTCCAGTACTTGCAGTTGGTTGATTTCTCAATAATAGCCATTCTTTCTGAAGTAAGATGAAATCTCAGCATTGTTTTCATTTTCTTCTTTTGAAGGATCAGTGGTGATGAACATTTTTTCATGTATCTATTTACTGTTTCTGCTTATTTATCTGAGAAGTGTCTATTCATTTCAGATGCCTATTTTTATGATTGGGTCTTTAAATTTGGGAGGTCTGATATCTTTGAGTTCTTTATGTGTTCTAGATATTAGTCCTTTGCCTGAGGGACAACTGGCAAAATTTTTTTCCTGCACTGTGGGTGGTCTCTTCACACTGTTGATTTCTTTTGTTGTGCAAAAGCTTTTTTAATAAGATAAAATCCCAGTTGTTGACTCTGTGTGATATTTTTGATACAATCAGGTTTTTGTTCATAAAGTCTTTGCTTACATCTGTATCTTCAAGAGTTCTATCTGTTCTCTCTTCCAGTAGATTTAGCATTTGTGCTTTAATATTTTATATTTAAATCCTCAATCCATTTCAATTTTAGTTTAATGTATGGTCTAATTTTAGTTGTTTGCAGTGCAGAGCCAGTTTTTCCAGCATCGTTTTTTAAAAGACTATCTTTCTTCCAGCAAAGGATTTTGGCCCCTTTGTCAAAGATAAGGTCACTGATTGTGTTGGGAGTGGTTTCTTTGTCTTCCAATCTGCTCCACTGATCCAGGGGTCTTTTTTTTTTTTTTTTTTTTGCCAGTGCTATGCTGTTTTTATCACAGTAGCTTTGTAGCATAATTTCAAGCCAGGGATACTGATGCCCCCTGCCTTGTCTTTGTTGCCCAGATGTGCTTTTGCTAGATCTTGTCTGGTTCCAAATGAGTTTTAGGAATATTTTTTCTAGATCTGTGAGGTATACTGCTGGTATTTTGATCAGGACTGCATTACACATATATAACAATTTTGAGACTATGACCATTTTTACTATATTGATTCTTCTTAGTCAGTTTAATTGTATAAACTGTCTAATTTCTTTAATTTCATCTATGACCTATTGGTTGTTCAGGAGGGTGTTAGTTAATTTTCAGGTATTTATGAAGTTCTCGTGGTTTCCTTTGGCATGGATTTCCAATTTCATTGCGTCATGGCCTGATAATACGCATGGGATAATTTCAGTTCCTTCACATTTACTTAAGCATGTTCTATGAATTAGTATGTGATATATTTTGGAGAATGTCTTCTGTGCACCTGAGAAGAATGTGTATTTCAATGTTGTATGGTGGAATACTCTGTAGACACCTACTAAGTCTGTTTGTTTAAAAAGTTTGGTTCATTTCTGATTTTTCTTTGTTGAGTTTTTGATTAGTTGATCTATTTGTGACAGTGGGGTTTTGAATCATCCCATTATAATTTGTATTAGTACTTATTTGAATTTTCTTATGTGTTAATATTTGTTTTATATAGTTGGGTGCACCAGGATTTGGTACATATATATTTGCAATTGCTGTCGCTTTCTCTTGAATTGTACCCTTAACAAGGATATAATGAACTTCTTAGTCTCCTATGATCAACCTTGGCTTGAAATGCCCATATTCTGCAAATAGAAGAGCTACGATCCTTGTCGTGTTACTTTCCTATTGTTGGTTTTCTTTCTTTCCTCTCTGTTTAATAATTCGCCTTGCCTGGTGGATTCGTCCTGCTGTGGTTAACAGAGCTGTAGTCCTTCTTGTCACTTTCTAGAGTGTCCTTCAGAACACTTTGGAACGCTGGTCTGATGGTCATGAATTTCTTCAGGTGTTCTTTGTCATGGAAGTATCTTATTTCTCCATCAATTTTGAAAGATAGTTTTGTGGTATACATCAATCTGGGTTGGAGTTTGTTTTCTTTTAGGACTTGAAATACTTCACTCCAACCTCTCCTTGACTTGAGGGTTTATGTTTAGAAGTCTGCTGTGATTCTGATGGGCATTCCTGTATAAGTGATTTGTTTTTGTTTCCTAATAGCTTTTAATATCTTGTTTTTGTGTTGAATTTCTTTTACTTATTTATTTATTTTTAAATGTAGATTATAGGTTATTTACAAAGAATTTACATAAAAATCAGTAGAACAGACAAGCAAGTCTAGCAAGGTCATGGTACAAGATCACAAAGTCATATACAGAAATCTAGTGTTGCCTATATACAAGAAATGAATAATTCAAAAGTAAAATTGTAAAGGCACAAGTTACAACATCACAAAAAAGCTTAAAGTAGCATTACTGTATAAATTACCAAAATATATTCATTATCTGTATCCTAAAAACTATAAAAACTGATCAAAAGTACTCCAATACAACCTAAATTAGTGGAGAGAACCTATGTATGTGAAATGGACAAATCTCAAAACATTTATTTTTCCTAAAATTATCTATAGATTCACCTCAATATCTATCAAAATCTCAGTAGAATTTTTTTTTTCAGTGAAGGGAGGCATTGAATTTACTTCTGGACAGGTCATGTGGATGACAAAGGAGGCCAGTGTACTTTTTTTTTTAAACTATCTTATCTATTTTTTTATATACATATACATAAACAGATGCATAGTTTTTCTTTCAGTTTGTCACACAAGTGAGACAATACAATACTTACACGTGTGATTTATTTATTTCACTAATAAGTATATTCTCAAGGCACATCCATTTAAGTATAAAAGTGTCCAGTTTATTGTTCTTCATAGCTGAGTAGTATTCCATTATATAGAAATACCGCATCTTTTTTGTCCATTCCTCAGTCGATGGGCATTTAGGTTGTTTCCAACATCTGTGCTATTATGAACTGTGCTGCTATAAACATACGTGCACATATGTCGATATGATATGATGTTCTTAATTCTTCTGAGAAGATACTCAGAAGGGGATTAGCTGGATCAAATGGGACCTCCAATCCTAGCTTTTTGAGGAATCTCCACACTGACTTCCACAGTGGTTGCACCAGCCTGCATTCCCACCAACAGTGGAGAAGGGTTTTTTGTCCACAGCCCCTACAGCCCTTGTTATTGGTTGACTTCTTAATACTGGCCATTCTTTCTGGGGTGAGATAGAATCTCAGTGTTGTTTTAATTTGCATCTCTCGAGTGACCAGTGCTGTTGAGCATTTTCTCATGTATTTATTTGCTGTCTGTACTTCTTCATCTGAAAAGTGTGTGTTCATCTCAGATGCCCATTTTTGGACTGGGTCTTTAAATCTGGAAGTACTGATTTTTTTGAGTTCTTTATATGTTTTTGATAGTAATCCTTTGTCTGAGGAACAGCTCGCAAACATTTTCTCCCACATTGTGGGTTGTCTCTTCACTCTGTTGGTGGTTTCTTTTGCTGTGCAAAAGCTTTTCAGTAGGATGAGATCCCACTTGTTGATTCTTTGTGATAGTTCTTGTGCAATCTGGCTTTTATTCATAAAGTCTTTGCCTACACCAATGTCTTTAAGAGTTTAAGCTACTCTATCTTCCAGCAGTTTTAATGTTTCTGTTTTAATACTGAGATATTTAATCCATTCAGATTTTAGCTTAGTACACGGTCAAAGATATGGGTCCAGTTTTAATCTTCATCATGTGGAAAGCCAGTTTTTCCAGCATCATTTATTAAAGAGGCTATCTTTCTTCCAATGAATGTGTTTAGCACCTTTGTCAAAGATAAGGTAGCTTAGTGTGTTACAGTTGTTTCTGCATCTTCAAATCTATTCCATTGATCTTTGGGTTTGTTTTCCTGCCAGTACCACACTGTTTTTATCATAGTAACTTACAGTATAATTTCAAGTCGAGAATTGTGATGCCCCTGTCTTGTCTTTGTTGCCCTGGATCGCCTTTGCTGTTCTAGGACTCTTCTGGTTCCAGATGAATTTTAGGATTGTTTTTATCTTATTCTGTAAGATATAGTATTGGAATTTTGATTGGGATTGCATTGAATCTGTATAACAGTTTTGGAAATATGGTCATTTTCACTATATGATTCTTTCTACCCAACAGCATGGGATAGCTCTCTATTTTCTAATATCCTGTTCAATCTCCTTTTTTAGAGTACTACAGTTTTCAATATAGAGGTCTTTTACATCTTTTGTTAGATTGATTCCTAAGTATTTCATTTTTTTGGATGCTATTGTAAAAGGCATTGTTTCCCTGATTTCTCTCTCAGGTGGTTATTCCTGTACAAGAAGGCTATTGATTTTTCAGTGTTGACTTTGTATCCAGCTACACTAATAAATCTACTTATTAAATCTAGAAGTCCTTTGGTGAAGTTTTTGGTATCTTCTAAGTAGTGTATCATGTCATCTGCAAATAATGATAGTTTAAATTCTTCCTTTCCTATCTTTATTCTTTTTATTTTTTTCTCTTGTCTAATTGCTCTGTCTAAAGTTTCCAGGACTATGTTGAATAAGAGTGGAGACAGTGGACATCCTTGTCTTGTTCCTGATTTTAGAGTGAAAGCTTTCAGTTTTTGTCCATTTAGAATGATGTTAGCTGTTGGTTTGTCATAGATGACTTTTATCAGATTGAGTAAAGACCTTCTATTCCAATTTTCTGTACATTTTTTTTTTGAACATGAATCAGTGCTGGACTTTGTCAAAAGCTTTTTCTGCATCAATTGAGATAATCATATGATTTTTATCCTGGGCTCCATTAATATGATGTATTACATTTATGGATTTACATATATTGAACCATCCCTGCATCCCTGGGATGCATCCCTGGGATGAATCCCACTTGATCATGGTGTACAATCTTCTTGATGATATCCTGCAATGTGTTTGCCAGGGTCTTATTGAGGATTTTTGCATCAATGTTCATTAGGGAGATTGACTTGTAATTGTCTTTCTTAGTTGGGTCCTTCTCTGGTTTTTGAATCTGAGTAATGCTTGCTTCCAGGAATGTATTTGGGAATGTTGCTTACCTTTCAATTTCACTGAAGAGTTTGACAAGTAGTAGTATTAGGTCTTCACTAAATTTCTTGTAGAATTCAGCAGTGAATCCATCAAGGCCTGAGCTTATCTTTGTTGCTAGGTTTTTAATTATATCTTTAATTTCACTTATTGATATTGGGTTATTTAGGATTTTTATATCTTCTTGATTCAACTTTGGTAATTCATATGTATCTAGGAATCTGTCCATTTCTTCTGTATTTTCCATCTCATTAGAATACAAGTTTTCAAAGTATAGATGATTTTCTGGGTTTCTACAGGGTCTGTTGTGATTTCACCCTTTTCATTTCTAATTGCATGGATTTGAGTCTTTTCTTTCCTTTTTTTGATAAGGTTGGCCAAGCGTTTGTCAATTTTATTTAGTGTTTTAAAAAACCCAACTCTTTGATTCATTGATTCTTTGCATTTTTTTTAGTCTCCAGTGTGTTAATTTATGCTCTGATATTTATAATTTCCTTTCTTGTATGAGCTTTTGGTTTAGCCTGCTCTTCTTTTTCTAGAAGTTTCAGGTTTAACATTAAGTTGTTTATATGAGTTTGCTCTGTTTTCCTGATATGGGTACTTAAAGCTGTGAATTTGCCTCTTAAGACTGCTTTTACTGTGTTCCACAAGTTCCAGTATGTTGTATTGTCATTGTCATTCAACTGTAAAAACTGTATGATTTCTTCTTTAATTTCAACTGTGACCTATTGATTGTTCAGTAGGGTGCTATTTAATTTCCACGTGTTTATGAAGTTCTTGTGGTTTCCTTTGGCATGGATTTCCAATTTTATCGCACTGTGGTCTGATAGTATGCATGGGATAATTTCAGTTCCTTTACATTTACTTGAGCATGTTCTATGAGCCAGTATATGGTCTATTTTGGGGAATGTCCCATGTGCATGTGAGAAGAATGTGTATTCTGATGTTGTGGGGTAGAAGACTATAGGCATCTACTAGGTCCATTTGCTCAAAAGTTTTATTTAGTTCTAATATTTCATTAGTGCTTTTTTTGTCTAGCTGATCTGTCTTTTTGTGACAGCATGGTATTGAGGTCTCCCAGTACAGCTGTATTAAGGTTTATTTGATTTTTCTTGTCCATTAATAATTGTTTTATGTAACTGGGTGCACTAATATTTGTTGCATATATATTTATGATTGTTATCTCTTCCTCTTGGATTGTTCCCTTTACCAAGATATAGTGACCTTCTTTGTCTCTCTAATCAGTCTTGGCTTGAAATTGACTTTATCTGCAAATGGAATAGCCACCCCTGCTTTTTTCTGAATTCCTGTTGCATGGAGTGTTGTTTTCCATCCTTTGACTTTCAGTCTATGAATTTCTTTTTGAATTAAATGTTGTTTCTTGTATACAGCATATTGTTGGATCTTGCTTCTTGATTCATTCTTCCAGTCTGTGTCTTTTGACTGGTGAATTGAGACCACTGATATTAATGGTTAAAACTAATATGTATTGACTTATCCTTGTCATGTTATTTTCCTATTATTGGCTCCCCACCTTTTTTTTCTTTTTCCCTTCTCTCTAATTGTTTGCCTTCCCTGGTGGATTCCTTCTGTTTGGGTTCATGGACTGTAGTCCTTATTATCTCTTTCTTGAATGTCCTTCCAAACATTGTGGAGTGCTGGTCTGGTGGTCATAAATTTCCTCAGATGTTCTTTGTCATGGAAGTATTTTATTTCTCCATCTATTTTGCAAGATAGTTTTGTGGGCTACATCAATCTGGGTTTAAAGTTGTTTTCCTTTAGAACTTGGAGTACTTCACTCCAAGCTTTCCTTGACTTGAGAGTTTGTGCTGAGAAGTTAGCTGTAATTCTGATGGGTTTCCCTTTATAAGTGATTTGGTATTTTTCCCTAACAGCTTTTAAGATTTTATTCTTGTATTGAATTTACGGAATCTTGACTATGATATGCCTGGAAGTAGATTTTTTTTGATCATTGTTAATCGAAGTTCTATATGCCTTATTTATTTTTATGTCAAATTCTTTTTCTCTACCAGGAAAATTTTCTGTCACAATGTCTATGAGGGTGTTTTTAATGTCATTTGTGGTATTTCCTGCTTGTTCATTGACTCCAGTTAATCTTGTTATTCTTCTTTGTCTCATCAAGCAGCTGCTGGATTGAGTTCTCATGTTCCCTTGCTAGTTTTGAGAAATCTTTCTTTTCCTGGTCACTAACTGCAAGCCTGTCTTCAATACCTGAGCTCCTGTCCTCATATTGGCCTAATCTGCTTTGAATACTTTCAATGGAATTTTTCCTTTGATGTCTGCTTGAATCTGCTTTATGGAACCCATTTGTTTCCTATGATGTTCTCCCATAATTTGCTTAAGCTCATTTATTTTTTTTGTCTGTGTCTACTCTAACATCACTAAACATGGTGTGTATTTTGGTAATCTCTGTAGTTATTTGACAGATTATTTCTGGTTTCATTTTTTTCCAGAGCCTCATTCAATTGCTTTATTACCACTTCAGAGATACCTGGTAGGGGGCTTTCGGATTTTCCAGTCTCATTGTCCCCTGGGTTTGCCTTTGGTGAACTGGGTGTCTGAGGTTGTCTTGTTTAAGTGTCTTCTCATTTTTTTCCTTTTTTAGTTTAATTACTAGAGTGATACCTGTTAGATGCCTATGGTGGGTTTCTTTATTAGTGGTATTAAGGACATCCAGGTGATGATCACTTCTCTGAGGTATCTTCCAGGTGTAGCTGGTTCCTGGGCTCTGAGTCTGATGGAAGACCCCACCTCCTCAGTTTGTTAGAGATGAGAAGCTATTGCTCACGTAGCCAAGTCCCTGGTTCTTTGGCCCTGTGCCTCAGGACTCTCTGTGACCCCCAGTCAATCTCAGTCCTGGACCATCAGGGCCAACAGCTGTCCAGAACAATTGTGTTAATTTTGGTTGTAGTGGCACCAATAGCACCAAACATAGCCAACAAAACAATAAACTGAGCCAACACCTGATTTGTAGCCCTCAACAATATGAACTGAATTTGTGGCCATACAACAGAATGCAAAACAATCATATACAATACAGAAGTCTGCAGTATGTCAATTCTGTCCTCAAGGGCTAGGACCCAAAATGGATTAAGGAAAAGACAGAGAGGTGAGAAAAGAGAGATTACAAGTGGGTTGGAGGACAAAGATGGGTCCCACCAGCTTGGGGAAACCAATGCAGAAGACTGAAGGAAAAGAGAGCTGAAAGAGACAAAAGGTGTAACAGAACAAAACCACACCCACAAGGAGGCCAGAAACCACACTCACATTCAGAAAAATAAAAAACAAACTGAATAACGTAGGAGACAATTTGAGTGGCTCCCCTTGAGTGCAGAACAATTGCTGCAACTTTGATTATATAGAGACTTATTTCCTTATATTGATATATATAGAGCCGACTATGGTATTTCCTTGTCTTCAATTTGCTCTAAGCATTGCAAATAAGGCTAGCAGAGGTACTGGTATGTAATCTCTAAAGCCATCAGACAGTGTCCTGTTTCCTCCCTTAGTGATCCCTATAAAAGATATAGGCACAGTGGGAAGGTAGAGCCAGTGAGCTGCAGGAATGTCAACTGGGTATGAGCCTTGAGAAACAGGTTATGAGTCCCCAGGGCATAAAGTTTACATATCAGAAACTGAAGCAGCAGCCTCCTAAAACAATTCAGTTGCTACCTTGATTGGGTTATGCAAATTGTGCCCTCTGCATATCTTTATCTCTGTATTTTGCAGAGATGCCTTTTTCACTACCTGGCCAGCCAGCTCAAGTGACTCACATAGTTCCTGCCATCTTCACTGTCACCCGTCCTTGAGCCACCCCCTTCTTCACAACATAATAAATTCTGGGAGAGGCCTAGGATCAAGGCCTTTGTCTGTACGTCCTCACGAGGATTGGACTCAGAACCCCTTGGCTGCCTTAACTTTGAATATGTCTCGTGTGTCTTTACTCTCACCATGGTTGGTTTGTTTTAGATTTTGTTATAGAACTACAGATTTTGTTCACAAATTTAAAGGTGTTAAATTAATAGTTACCATGGTTTGTCACTTTCTAGGCCGTTTGATGGAATTGCTGACTGATTGTACTACTTTAACCAAGGTGATGCAATTGTTCTAATCAGTTGTTCTTCCTTGTATGCCAAGACTGAGATTTCCTGGGGGTCATAAACAATACCATAGGCCGGTGCCAAAAAGCCAGGCCGTAGGCCATATAGGCAGCACCTTTTCATCCCAAATAAATTAAAGAGGTAGAATCTGGCACAGACTTAAAACCCAAAAGTCAGCTACACATGGAAGATGTGTCTGAGAAGTAGTCATTACCTAAGGGTTCTGGATACTAGCAATAAAATTACCTACCATAAGCAATTTGCAAACATCAACACAGAAATTAAACTGAGAAAAAGAACCATAGAAAATGAGAAGACACAGAATCAAAACACAATTCCAGATTTCCAGCTCATCCAAGGAAAACCCATGGGGCAACGAGGTGGAAGAATTTAAATGCCACTCACTGGGACTCTCTGAAGTGGTAATAGTGAAAGTAACGAAGCAAATGAATGGACTTTAGAAAAAATCAAATCAGAAATAATTTCTCAGATAACTACAGAGATGACACTTACAAGGAGGGACATGGTGAGTGAATCTAGAGTAGATACAGATCAAAGAACACAGAGGAGCTTAGGAAAATGATGGAAACCATGAATGCCCCATGTAGGAAACAAATGGAACCCATCAAACAGATTCAAACAGATATCCAGAGATTAAAAATTCTCTTAAAGGTACACTCGGCAAAAGGACCAATATGATGACAGAATATTAGATCTAGAAGAGAAGATTGTGGTTAGCAACCATGAAAAGAAAGATTTCTTAAAAATAGCAAGGGATCACAAAAAAAATATATCCGACAGCTGCTAGATGATACAAAGAATAAAAATATAAGATTTACCAGAATCAGTGAAAAAGCAGGAGATAAAACAAACAGCATAAAAAAGCTGCTCACAGAAGTAATGGCAGAAAATTTCCTTGGCAGGGAAGAAGAATTTGACATACAGATAAGTGAAGCATATAGAACTTCAAATAGCCATGATCAGAAAAAATTTACACTAACACATATAATAGTCAAAATTCAAGAAATTCAACACACAGGACTTCCAGGAAGATGGCAGAGCAGTAAGCAGCAGAGAAAACAGCCTCTCTGAAGGACACCATCTAGACACAGGAATATACCATTGTGAGGAAGACAGAAAGGAGGGAAGTGGGTCTGCTGGACCCAGGAAGAGTCTGCAGTGTGAATTGAAGCCCACAGAGAGAGTAAACAGAAAAACTTCAATAAAGAATGTGGTAGCTGGTGGTACCTTCGCCCACAGCCAGACTCACTGTGTGAGGGGAGCTGTTGGAACCTAGGACACACGGTCATGGTGTCACTAGCAGCTGGTGACCCCAGGGGTCTCTGTGGAGAGACCCAGCAGTGGAGGGGGATAGCGGACATGGAGGACTGCACTGGCTGGCAGCGAGTGCGGAGGACTCAGTCCTCCAGTGGGAGAGATCAATCAGCTGGGAGCCATTTTGAAGTCAGGCCGAATAAGCCCAGAACCAGAACTGTTGCGGGCTTCCTCCTAGCTGGGCGCAGATCCGTGGAAATTACTTGGACTGTGGTGAGCCCAATGAGTCTGGTCTCAGGGCAGGCCTGCTAAGGTTGTCTAGTACTCCATCATAAAGCAACTACTGGCTTACTGGGATACAGTGCCATGATTTGGGTCACTGTCTCCACAGGCTGTCTACTAGAAAATCCAGAGAGAATTCTGGAAGTGGACTTTTTTTTTTCTTCTTTCTTGTTTGCTTTATTTATTGTAATCCCAAATGTTGAGTAAGGTAATCCAAGTACTGTAATCCTTTCTCTAGTCTTCCTCACAATCCAAGAAGTTATATTTATAATTCCACTGAGACATTATTTGAAACTCCAGCAAGTTAATTCCAATCTACCATCTCCAATTAGGTTATATTTTCCATTTAAGTGTACAGCTTTTTTTTTTTAAATGAAAGACTATACTTTCATTGAATAGGGTTTTCACCTTTGCTGAAATCGTCTGGGCATCTTCACTGTATGGGCCTGTTTGTGGGCTCCAACCTGTTCCATTGATCCATGGTTTGCCTGTCCATCCATGCCACAGTGTTTGATTACTGCACCTTAGTATTAGTTACCCTCATTTTATTTTTGCTTATTTCAGCATTGTTTACTATTCTTTTTTTTTTTTGGTGCTAGGGATTGAACTCGCAACCTTACACCTGCCAGGCAGGTGCTTAAGCCACTGAGCTAAATCCCCAGCCCTATTTTTTGAGACAGGGTCTCACTACGCAGTTCAGGCTGGCCTTGAACTCACCTTGTAGCCTAACCTGGTCTCGAACTCACAAGGATCCTCCTGCCTCAGCCTCCCAAGTGCTTGGATTAAAGGCGTGCGCCACCACACCCAGCTTGTTTACTATTCTTAACT
>RJWM01031674.1:0-21920 GCA_004363535.1 Dasyprocta punctata | reverse complement strand
AAGGCAGCATTTAAGAATGCCAAGACCCGATATCTGTGCACTGTAATATGGACAAAGACTAGGAAAGGCATATGGTTTTTGTTTGTAGTCAGCTTCTTATCTAGGAATCCAAAGTTCCCACACCAAACAAAGAAAATAGATCCTATCGCCACCTGTGGAGACATGGAACCTGACATGGGGTCATTAGCTAAATTATCTACTTTTATGACTTCTTTTTTTGCTTCCCAAGTTTATTAGTCAGCTTTCCAAAGTTGATAAAAAATACACAAGAATAACAATTCAAAGGAGGAAAGGTTTATTTTGGCTCACACTTTTAGAGATTTTAGTCCATGGCTGACTGGTTCCATTATTTCTAGGTCTGAGGTGGGGCAGTACATCTTGACAGAGGGCTTGGTGGAGGAAAGCGGCTCACTTCATGGCAGCCAGGAAGTAGAGACAGAGAGGCAGAGAGCCCCATAGGAAGTGGCCAGGGACAGGTTGTAGTCCCCAGGGTCACACCCCCATGACTCACTCCCTTCAGCTCAATTTCTATTACCTCCCAGTAATGTTATCAAAATATGAGTCCATCAATTGGTTAATGCACTGATGAAGTTAGAGCCCTCATGAGCCAGTTATCTTCCAAAAGCCCCGCTTCTGAATACTGCTGCTTTGGGAACAAAGGTTTCAACACATGAGCCTTGGGGGACATCAAAGAGGAGAGCCTGGTGGCTGCAGTGGTCACTGGGTGATGAGTGAGGCCATCCTGAAACCCAGGTATCAGGTTATTATGGAAACACTAGTTAGACAGAAGCTAACAAGACTGATCAACATCTAAGCTTGGGGCAGATGAAGTTTGAATGAATGTGCACTTCCACACTGTAACATATCCCCCCAACCATGGGCCTGACCACAAACAAAAGTTCTGGACTTTCCCATCATTGCAATGCTTGCTGCAGTTCCTTAAACTACGCAACACCCCTTCCCTAGCCATTTGACCTCCTTCCTTTCTCACTTCTGTCCCATATCCACTGCATGGCAAAGCTTTGCTTGCTCACCCTTCTCTGAGAAGTTTCTGGCTTAAACTTTGAGCACCTTCCTTTTTGCAAAGGTTGCCCTTAATCAAGTGTTTCCTTACTGTTGTTCAGACTTGCAGTCCTTTTCCTTCGCGGTGATGGTGCTATGACTCAGATGAAGTGCCAGGTGCCTATCAGACTCCACCATCTTCACCCAGTATTAATGCCAGCTTCTCAGGCCCTTGTGTCTCACTGGCTGGGGAAGTCAGAATCCAAGATGCCTAGTGCAGCACTCTAGACACTTGTTTGTCATAGTACAGTAAGGGCTTAATTATTTTTTTCCCTATTTTTGTTCTTTCCTTCCATGTTTTACTTTCAGAGTGCAGTTAAAGATCCTGAGTCTTTCCTGGGGAACCATGCCTTGCACCTGACTCTCAGGGCCCCTACAACCAGCTAGTAGTATTCATGCTGTATCATGAAAAAATTTCAATCTCACTACTGTTGCCCAAACCTCACCTCCAGAGGGTGCATGCCCCATCATCACAGTTCTAATGCTATCCAACTCTCCAAAAACTGGCAAAATTTTGTTAAAAAAAAAAAAAACTTAGAGTTCAATGCCTTCTTTGGGAGAGATTGAGATATTTTCAAATTGGCTCATTGTGCAAAAAGTTCTTGAGTTGCTTGGTTCAAAATCACAGCCAAGCAATGATCTGCTAATTTTGTTTGGTCCAAAGAGGCAGAAAAGCACCTTTCCCACAAAATTTATTCAGGGGCTCTGAGGAGTTCAGGGGTCCCAAGGGCAACAGTTGAGGCTAAGAAAGTCACTGAGGACAGGCCCGATGTTTTTTTTCTGTTGAGATGGGGTTTGGAGATTCCTAGACAATAGCTTGGTGCCTTCTCAGTTCCTCACTGGACCCTGGTTTTTCTTGATTTCTGGATGGTTTGTTTAGGGGAAGATTCTGAGTCGTAGGATAATTTCATTTTCCTGAGACTTGAACTCAGGGCCTTAGCACATGCAAGGCAAGTGCTGTACGACTGAGATGCAAACTCAACTTGATGATGTTCTTGGTTATTTAAGACAGAAAAGCCTCTTTCCCACAGCGAAAGAGTTCTCTATAATCATGTTATCACCTATATTTACTTTGTAAATTTATTAAATAGGTAATATGGTTTCTCATTAGCACACAATCCTATTTGATAAATATGCCAACCTCCCAATAACTTTTGTCATTTTGCTTTCCCCAAATCATCCTAAACAGTATCTTTTGCATGTGAGACTGTCTTTGCAGTTTACCAAAGGGCCTATGGAAAGGATTTATTCTTCAACATTGTAAAAAGAGAAGTGCGAAAAATAGATTTTTAAAATAATAAATATATTATAAATTGCATGAAAAACTGTTAAATCAGAAGATGTATTTAGCCGTCTAGATGTGAAATCTATCCGGGTAAAGTGTTATTAATAAAAACTGTTTCAAACCTAAATGATGTACCCAGATATTTGTCAATGCTCCTGCTGTCCATGAAATATTTCTATTATCAGACTACTGGTGCTGCTTTGCCTGATATTAGACAAGATCATAGTGTTATCAATCATAATTTCTGTTAGTTTTTCAAATGTAAACTTATTCACAATTGAATTTGATCTATTCTAGACCCATGATTTTAAATTGGAGATTCATATCACCTACCAGTGGAGTTTTATTAACATGTATATGTTTAGGATGTACTATGGACTTACTGAGTCTATATACCTAATAATCTTGATGTAGTCTCTATATATTCTAACTATATGCTTGATGTGTTTATATCTGTTGTTTATTATGACTCAGGATTATGATGTTATATCTGAAAGGTTTTCCTTTTATAAAGTTTATGTTCCTTCATTCTCATAAACCAGATTGAAAATAGGATTAATCATTATGGTTTTTTAGCTATTTATCTAAAATGTCTGGCTTGTTCTTATTTGCTCTCCATTCCATAAGAGCATACAAATTTCTTTGTCACTTTGCACTGTCATCAAATCTTTCACTTTTAAAAAGTAATGGTAAGAAGTTAGCCACAGATATTTAAAATCTTTTGGCATATTAAAGAGATGTTGTTTGCTTTATTTGCTTTATCCTGATACTTGCTGGAAAGTGTCTGCAAATTGACTAAGCCAGTGTGCTTAGTTTTCAACGAACAGGGCTGTCACAAAGACCAGACTCTTGGGGACAGGCTTCTGATAGCTCACACAGCTTTGAAACCAAACTGCAGTCAGGATTTCTAGAGCACCCAGACAGAGCAGATGGGTTCAGGAGACTGCTATCTCAAGACTCAGCAGAACAAGAATTAATTGCACAGGGCCAAGTGGGCCATGCAGGAGAACTACGAGTTTTGTTTGGAATGTCCTTGATCAGGTGCCATTTTCTGGATATAAGGGTGTTTTCTTTCTCTAAAAGTTTTTACAGCTCATAACAATTTAATAGACTGTTCATTTTCGCAAACAAAACTAAACTGTTTGGTAGATATCTCATTTAAAAAACACTTATTTCTACCACACCCTCTTTCACCAGGGTGTTTCTGTAGCAAGTTTTCATATTCTTTTCAAACAATGGTTTCTCTGCGTTATTGAAGGAAAAAAAAAAAGGAAGATCGGGTGAGAAAACCACCCATGCATGGTGTAGAGAATTGTTGTTGTTTTTGTTTTTTAAAGGAAAAACTATTTGTAAGATGTTGCACTAAAACGTTTTATATACACTTCAGAGACCTGTAGTAAATTATGTTGACAATAAAAAAAAATAAACACTTATTTCTGCAAACAGAAATAAAATAATTTAATAGATTGTTCATTTTTGTGGACAGAAATGAGACATTTATTATTTTCCCTTGCCTGACCTCTTCAGAACTCAGAAATTCTTAATGACAATTCTTATTTTCATAACAGTATAGTTATTTGTTTAGAGTTTGTTTTGTTAACAGAACATGTTTGAAACATTGCCTTACCTGAAATGTCATGTTTGAAAATAATGCCATTTAATCAGATATGGCATATTTAAGGGTCTAAAGATGACTTTAGGGAGTAATTGTTAGTAAGTCTTTCCTGAGAAAATTAGGCTTACAGGATTCCCAACCTTAAATACAATTAAGGAAGCTGGGCATAATGGCCCACACCTGTATTCTTGGCACCCTGGGAGGATAAAACAGAGGACCACAAGTTCAAGCCCAGCCTGAACAATTTAATGAGATCCTGACTCAGAGAGAGAGAGAGAGAGAGAGAGAGAGAGGGAGGGAGGGAGGGGGAGAGAGGCAGAGAGAGAGAGAGAGAGAGAGAGAGAGAGAGAGAGAGAGAGAGAGAACTCGTAGTTCTCCTGCATGGCCCACTTGGCCCTGTGCAATTAATTCTTGTTCTGCTGAGTCTTGAGATAGCAGTCTCCTGAACCCATCTGCTCTGTCTGGGTACTCTAGAAATCTATTGGTCCTTAAAGTGAAGAATTCTTGACTTAGTTTCTTAGCCCCAAGATTCTTTTCAAAGTCCAATCTGAGATGTTTTGTGAAAACTTCCAGCAAAAACATATTCAAAGGCCTATACAATGAGTCCCCATTTTTGCTGCAACTTGTAAATAATCAGGCCAGATCTAGTGTTTCCAATCTTATTTTGTGATCAAGAATGATAAATCTTTGAGATTATTTTTAATCAAAATGGATGATTTTAAGGATGAACTGTGTTTCAACAACAACAACAACAACAACAACCATAGCACATCCTTCTGGATTATCAAGATTCTGCTAATTGTCTTTATATGCTTTTCTCATTTGTAAATTACATATAACTGGTGCATATGCACTCTGTTTTTGGCAAAAAAATTGATTTCTACTATTAAAAAACCAATTTGGGTACCTACCTATAAATTGGACTGGCTCCTATAACCATACCTAAACTGTTAACACTTAGAAATTTTCAGTTCTTCCAGCTTTCTTCAGTATCTGTAACCCTCCAATCTAACTTGTCAGTTTTTCTCCCTCCTTCTTGACTTGGCATCATTGAAAACTAATATCTGACTTCCCAGATTCTTAAAAGAATTCTAGTTTGTCTTGTTTCTGATCTTTTACCCCACTCTCCATGATCTAAAGATGCATTACAAGCTAGAGCCTGAATCCTCACAACAGACATCACCACAGACTGGTACATTGGCCAGATTTCATTCCGGAGCCCAAGGACTTGAAACATACCTCAGAAGATTTATCACTGTAAGCCATGAATAGGCCAGATTTCAATCTGGACAAGTTGCTGTTTGGATCACTTAGGAAGTCTGGTGAAATGTTTGGACCGTGCATGTCCTTGTGTGGACGGTAATAAAGACTATAGATGACATCCCATCAGTGTCCACATCTTAGCTTCAGGAAATAAGGTGTCCTGCATAATCAAAGGATTTCCACCCACCTACTTCAATAATCCAGTAGACTGAGAAAAGAAGAGAAAGTAGAAGAGAAAGAAAGAGGAAGAGTAGCTAGGTTTCTCACTTGTAAGATCTGATAAAATGACTTGTCTCCAAACACACTTCAGGAAAAGATAAATAGCATGATTTTTTTTAAACAGATGATGTTACCCTCATTTGGGGTACCCTAGAGGATGCTGTCTATCACAGAAAACCCACTACACTGCCAGGCCTTAGAGAAGAAGTTAAAAATGCTTGTGCAGCAGTCTCAATGACCAAGGTTACCCAAGCAGCAGTTCCCCATACTAATATTATATCTAGAAGCTAATGGTCACCACTTTGAGCACATTTTGTAATTGCAGAGGCCAAAGGTAACTTGTATTAATCTCATGATGTCTTGATAAATTTAATATTAATATATACAATTTTTTTCTTTTCTTGAAGTATGTATACACTTTTTTCGGCAGACTCTGTGTATAACAACACATGTGCATTATACCCTAGTGTCCATCCAGGCTGTATTTCTGTGAAAGTTTTTACAAAAGCTAGGTACATAAAGGTCCCCAAATATTATTTTGGTGGAGCCTCTTTTTACAACAAGTGGTGGAATGGAGGATTTTAGATTTCTTGTAGCCTGGTGTGTTGCATTTTTCATCTAAAAAGTCCCCCAATGATTTGGTCCAGTTACTCAGGAAACCAACTGATTCATTACAACAAGCCAGGATTAAGAGAAGCTAATGATTCCCATAGGAAACTATATACAAAATCAATGTTTGGCTTATGATTTAGCTGGCTTATGAACACATGGTAGCCAAGTGCTGGACTCATACTAAGAAATGACTGAGGATGCAAAAGTGATCCCTAAAAGCCTTAACCTCTCTAATCTTTGCCTTGAACTAACCCCCCTCAAATGGTGCATATAACCTTAAAACCAAACATATGGAGCAGGGATTGACCATTGCTTTTTGCACCATAAACTCGAATACCATAAAGTATACTCACACACACCACCACCACCACCACCATCACCACCACAACCACCACCAATCCTATGGCAGGGAGTATAAATGTCCTAACTTTTCTTGGCATAAAAACAAAGTATGATAGCAAAGTACAATAGCACAATACTAGGACACTGGCTGATAAGTGATCCAGTTTTACTTTCAAGTTCAATTTGAAACTGAAATCATCTTTCCCACAATGAAAGGACCACAGTATTGCCTCTTGAGACATTGTTCTCAGAAGGGGACGTGGATGAAATCACAAAGGATCTGCTGGAGATCAGGTACCTGGCCACTCTGAAGGGGAAGGGTGTCTGAGGATGAGGGAATTAGGAATGTTCTGTGAGGACAGACTGGTGATAGGATGGGGCTGGGAGAAAATACCTGGATTAGATGACTGTAGTAGTGGGAGGTTATGTGTTAAGAGACAATGGAAATTTCGGGCAAGGAATATTCCAGTAGGAAAATGGAATCAGATCTGGAAAAGAGAAAACCTCTTGAAGGGTAACATCCGATCTATCTATCTATCTACCTATCTAAAAACTTAAAAACTTAATCCAAGACTGTACATTTTATTCCTCAAGTCTTTGAGCAGCATTGCTGGTACCTGTGTCTGGCGTGATCCCCTATGTCAAAGGTCTTTTCCTTTTCTATGGTTAGTATACTTAAGTTTCCAATTTCCTAACCAGCTCTAGGCATACATCAACTTCTGGCTTCTCCTTTATTTTAACTTAGGATTTTTAAGATGGAGCATGCTCTTTCAATGATCAAGAAAGACACAAGAAGGAAATGTCCTAGCTAGTACACAACATACCGAGAAGTCATACATGGAGGCCAAGAAGTACAGGGAGAGAGACAGAGGAGTGAAAAGCACTCATAAGCCAATGCCTTTGTTGAGGTCCAGAGCATTACCCACAAAAGTTTCTTGAGGGGAATATGAGTTGTTTAAAGTAAGCAGGCACGAGTTCCATGAAGACATGGCTTGACTGAAAAGTGATTATGGTGGCATATCTGCACAGCCTCTGTGGGGTGTGTGGTCAGTGGGGCCAGCTGAATAGGTTGTATCTAGCTGTTTCATAAAGAAGTGGCCGCCAGGTGTTGAAATAAGGCAGTTACCTGCATCAGCTACATTCAAGAAGCAGGAAAGGAAGACATGTAGAACTGAAAACTGAGTTGTGGGTAAGTATGATATGTTTCAGGTATGAGGAAGTTAAATTTATGTTCAAAGTGGAGTGCTGGAGGTATTCATATAATTATAATCTCCTATGCCTCCTTGCACACTAACTTGCCTTCTAGTCCAAGCTCCTGTCCATTAAGGTCATAGTCAGATGTGCCTAGGCAGTGGGAAAGGAAGTCACCAGTGCTGGAACTGCAAGTCTTCATGTAAGTCTTAGATGAGAAGCTAGGCATACATTACCCAAACATGTTGGGAATCGACTTTAAAAAATTCAAATTTGAGCTGGGCGTTGTGGCACACGCCTTTAATCCCAGCACTTGGGAGGCTGAAGCAGGAGGATCATTGCGAGTTCAAGACCACCTGGGCTATAAGTGAGTTCAAGGCCAGCCGAACTGCATAGTGAGAACTTGTCTCAAAAAATAGGGCCGGAGATTTAGCTCAGTGGCCTAAATGCCTGCCTGGCAGGCACGAGGTTGTGAGTTCGATCCCTGGTGAAAAAAAAAAATTCAAACTTTGAGTAAGTATATTAACTGTCTATAAGAATATGTCCACAAAAACTCATTTCACAGATAATTACTTTAGAAGCTAACACTTCTCATCTATTTTAGTGAGATTGTCATAAACTTATATCAAAGATTGTCCCAGGAAAATAAGGATAATGTTAATGATAATGAAAATACTCACCTCACTTTCTGCATTTTTCTTTCCACTCTCTTGAAGTCAACTTGCTAAGCCCAGGCTCATGACACCCAGGTTTATGTCTTCACTCATCTATTGAATTCCAGAACCCTACATAGGCACTTTTCTGATAGCACTTTCATCTGAATTTCTCATGGGCACCTCAAACTTGCCATGCTCAAGACAACATTGAAGCCTAATTGTAAGACAAGGGGTGGTGAAGGCTGAGACTGGAGGGAGAAGCAGAGCTAGACCATGGACATGTGCACCATGTCAAGAAGCTTGAAACTTTGGTTGGGGTGTAGTTCAGTGGAAGGGTGCCTGCCTTTGCATATGGGAGAGTCTAAGTTCAATCTCCAACATCAAAAAGGCAAACTGAAGCAGAATCACCCTGGAAGTTCATTAAAAATATCGATATACAATCTGAAACTGGGATTCAGAAATATCTATGATAAGTTTCCCAGAAACTTTTTTTGCCCTGTATCTTTGAGACCCACTGCAAGTAGAAGAGCAGCTAAATGACATTTAGATTTATGGAATGTCAAAGCAAAGTATTCTTTTGTGGTGTTTTTACTCATAGTTAGCAAAAATCTTCCTGCAGGAACATATTGTAATGACTTAAAATAATTTAAATAAGTAACTGTATATATGGAGGTTGGGTAAATACAAATGTTATTATTTTAATGGTAAACAATTATGGTAAGAATCTCATGAGTCAAGAATATTAGAAAAGTATAATCAAAGTGTAAGATGATGAAACAAAATAGTCAAGAATTATGGATGTAGCTCAGTAGTAGAGTGCTTGCCTAGATGCACAAGGTCGTAGGTTCAATCCCCCGTGCTTGTGCACACAAGCACACACACATGCATGCACACACAGGTGTACACAAACACACAGAATTATTGGGAATATGTGCCAGATATCATCCACTTATACTGTATTCAAATATTTTGAGTGAAAACTCTTCCACAGAATCGTATAGTTTTCAGCCATAAAAGATCAGTATTTGGTTTGTTTTGTATTGTTTTGGGGGTACACGTCTCACTTGTGCTAAGTACACACTCTGTCACTGAGCTGCACTCCCAGCTTCAAGACCGGTTTTTATCATTATAACATATTTTGAACATGTATATGTATTAGTCAGATTTCTGTCACTGTGATAAGATACCTGAGAGGATCAATTTAAAGGGAAAAAAGATTTATTTTGATTAACAGTTTCAGAGGTTTCAGTTTATGGCCAGTGGTCTTCATTGCTTTTGGAGAGGCAAAAACATTGCTATGGAGAGGTGAAAGCATCAAGGCAGGGAGTGAATGGCAGAAGAGGTTGCTAACTTCATGGAGGTCAAGAAGTAGAAAGAGGGAAAAAAAAGAGAGAGAGAGAAGGAGGCATGGTGTTTTCAAAATCCCTTCAAGGACGTGCCCCAGTGACTTCACTTCCTTCCACCAGGCCCCATCCTTAAAACTTCCACCAGCTTTCAGTGGCACCATCAGCTGGGGACCAAGTCTTTAAAATGTGAGTCTCTAAGGAGTGCTTAAGAGCCAGGCCATAAAACCAGGCTTATATTGATTACTTTTGTGATGTTTCGTATCAGTGAAGGAATTTAAATTTTTACATAGAGTCAAATATGCCGTGCTTAAAATCCTCACATTTTCTTTGTATAAAAAATAGTTATCCAGGTCTGGTGGTGCACCTGTCACCCCAGCACTGGTGGGGCAGAGGCAGGAAGATCATGGGATCTAGGCCAACCTTGGCTACATAGTGAGACCCTGTTTCAGAACAAAAACACTCATCACTACAAAGAAAAATATAAAATTACTCATATAATTAAGGAAGAGTGATAAGTTTCTAGTTCCAATTTCACTTTAATCACTTTTTGAGGGTTAACAGCATTTAATACAAACAAGGCTTCAAATTTAGAACAAAAGTTTTAAAATAGCATCCAGAAAATATTATTAGCATTATTTAATCGAAGAAAATGGAATGCGGTTGGTTCAAATTTAACTTCCATATTTTTGGTTGCTCTAGAATCAGGATTTGCTCCATTGCATCAAATTAGATTTTTAAAAAATTACTTGTTTTGAGCATGCTGTTCTAATAAACCACTATTGGATCCTAGCTTAGATATGCTAAGATTTTGGAATATTATTTCAATTCATTGCAATATGTTCCTATCAGTTACAATTCTCCGTGTGTTTATTTTTTGGAGGCAGGAAATCCTGTAAAACAAAGATGGCTTCAAATAGTATAAGAGATCTTACAATTTGACATCAACTTCAGTATCTTCTCAATATCTAGAATTCTTGTCATTCCTTTCATTCCTCTTTCTGAGGTGCAACTATTCAAATGTTCTGCCTCCTGTAGACACTAATCTCTCCAGTACACTAAAGTAAATACTAATCTCTCCAGTACAATCTCTTTTTTCTACAAGAAATTCATTCCAGATGTATTTCATACAATTCACATTATGTTGAAGCAAGCTTTTTTATATCATTGAGAGTGGTTATTTTATGTAAACATACAGGACTCTGAGGTCAACTCTTACAGAGTTGATCATAATTAGTTTATGATAATGAATAATTCTTTGGTTATTTAGAATAAACAGAAGGTGGGACAGTCTCCATTGGAGTCCTTCATTTCTAGAATCCTTCAAGAGCTCAGAGAATGAGGACCCCAAGGTAAAGAGGAGCCAGGTGTAATAGGAAAGGCTCTTACTGTTGTACCCAAAATTTAATAATAAAATCTGAGTCAAAAATCAGGTTAAGCACTTTATTTAAGCTGGTACCCATTGGCGTCTCTCTCAGCAAAATCAGCCAAGGAGAGTGCCAAGCAGGCAGTAGCAGGGGCTTTTAAGCTTTAAAACTGCAAACAGGGAGGGGGGTAAGGGTCAGTTACAGAAAAACAGTTAGGAGTTACACTTGGGTAAGTTAGATTGCTTATCAAGAGAACAGTTTGTTCTTACAACTTCTAGGTGGAGGTCTTAAGCTACCTTGTAGCTTTTTTGGTTGGCTATTTCTGTGAAACACAGCAAGCTGTCAGTAGACAGCTAGCTGTCAGTGCAGTGGAAATTTACTGAGGCTGTCACAATTATATAGTTACAGAGTTACAGAGAGTCATTAATATGCTTGGATTTTTATATTTGATCTTTTTGCAAGGAATTTGAAGTTTGGCGCATACAAAACAGGAAAATGACGCTTTTCAGAGTATAACACTTACCAAGAACAGTTGATCATGCTTCACAGCCCCTTTCTGCCGTTCTCAAGGTCTTGGTAAAACATTATCTTATGAAGA
Organism: Dasyprocta punctata; assembly: GCA_004363535.1. Taxonomy (NCBI): domain Eukaryota; kingdom Metazoa; phylum Chordata; class Mammalia; order Rodentia; family Dasyproctidae; genus Dasyprocta; species Dasyprocta punctata. The sequence goes on along the minus strand of RJWM01031674.1, from coordinate 10,367 downwards.
CTAAGCCAAAATTATGTGGAGAGTTACACAGTGGCTGTAGAAGAGAATTTTCATAATTTTCCAAGAGCAGCAAATGGGAAGGGAAGAGGAAAGTGGATCCCAACCGCAAGGGAGACGGTCACACCTCATTCTTTTGTTTACTTTGCTAAATTTATGTTCTATGTATCCATGTCTTGAAAAGAAATTAAAAATGAGGTAAAAGGGAGAGTAACAGGAGGGATGGATATGAAAAAAATACGCAAATTGACCCCACACCCTGAAAATGTGAAGCTAGGAGGAAGGAAGGGTAAGGAAAATGATGCGGAAAATATGATCAAAGCATGTTATGTGCATGTATGAATCTGTCAAAATGAAGCCCATTAATCTATATGACCATTAAAAAGTGAAAAAACTTACCTTAAATAAGTAAATTTTCATTAAATGCAATAATTAATGAGGCAAGCTGATTTATTAGGCTATTTTCTGCCATTATAGTAAAATACCTGAAGCTGAGTACTTTATAAGGAAAAGATGTTTATTCACAATTCTGACGGCTGGAAAGGCTAAATATCATGGCACCTGCAGCTGGAAAAGTGTCCCCTGGCTGTTTACAAAGTGGTGGAGAAGCCATGTGAAGCGAGCAGAAAAGATCATGTGATGAAAGAAGAAGCCAGAAAGATTCAGGCATCAGGCCTGCTCCTTTTTGTAACAAATTGCTCTTGCAGGAACCAGCCAGGGCCCCACAAGAACTGCATAATCTCTTCTGAGGATTCATTAACACAGCAATGATGCATCAACACACAATGAAACTAATGTTCATGCCTCATTTGTATTATCTTATGTTCATTTGCAGTTATTTTTGAAGTTGAAGATGACATCACTTCTAGACATAGCAATTCACATCTTCATGTTAAATTGGTGGCTCACACAGCAGGTAATACCTAACACCCATTCTCAATCCACATCTTGCTGATCTTGCTCTTCTTTTCCCTCATATTTTTAAGACAATACAGTATAGTAAGATTGTATTCATATGATGTGTCATTCATGAGCCCTGTGATTGGCTTAAAAATCTCACACCAGTCAAGAAGCCAGTGCCAAAGGCTCTGGAAGCATCCAGCTTAGGCTGGTTTCCTTGCAAACAAGTCAAAGGGCTTTTCCTTCTCCACAGGTAACTGGCCTGCCAGAGAGTCAACTGGACATGGCTCACGACGCGTTTGATGATCAGTATGAGGGCTGTATCCAAGAAATGGAGAAAAAAGCCCCCCAACTCTTACAAGAAGAGCTGAACATAAACAAGCAATTCAAGTATAAGTGGGAAGAAGCAAAGGAACATTGGAAGAATATAAAGAATACAATAATCTATCCAGAAAATTTCAATGATTTCCATGGAACAGCTATAGTGACCTACACAAACGACGATATTGCAAGAGATTTTAACAAAGCTGTGAGAGAATTCTGTCAAAATTCAGATAACTTTCCGTACAAGGCCTTCCATTATTACTTGACAAGAGCGCTTCAGCTTCTCAAGGATCAGAATTGTTACAACGTTTATAGAGGCACTGGTACCAAATTTTATTACAGTGGGAAGGGTAGTGTACGGTTTGGACAATTTACATCATCATCTTTCAGTTTAAAACAAGCTGAGGAATATTTTAAAGAAGGTGGAACATTTTTTGAAATCCATACCTGTTTGGGTGTTCCGATACAAGAATTCTCTTTAGTTCAGAGGGAAGAAGAAGTGTTAATTCCAGGATATGAGGTGTATAATACTGTCACAAAAAAAACTAATAAATACACCACATTTGTCCTTGAAGGCTCTCGAAGACGAAAGAGTAATTTTAATTGCTTCTATTATTCCCCAAACTCCAGCTATTGCAACAGCTCAGGTGAGTCTGGGTCTGCATTGGAGGTGCTGCTGGTGGAGCCAGCACAAAATACAAGAGGGGGGGTTCTCCCTACCAGAAACCCCCGAGGCAGAAAACAATGGGCCTCCAGTCCACTACTGAAGAGCATCATTCCTAAAAGGAAAGGACTACTGTCCTAAAACAGAGAGCAGAGCCCAGGCTCAGAGACAAGGGCTGTTTCTATTCAGCCGCGCTCCAAAATCTCTGCTATGCAGAAAGGTCAGAAAGATCTGGGTACCAGGTGAAAGGAGCCATGGAAACTACTGGCATGTCAGGGACATATTAAAGATCAGGGAATCTGGGGACCTTGTTCCAGAAGATGGGTTTGGCTGCTGTAGTGATATGGACAAGAGATGAGGGTGCCTGAAATAAGCAGGTGGCTGTGGTGATAGAGGAAGGTCTGGGACTGGGCTGTCTGTGAAATGTTCTAGGAGGAAGAGTGTGAGAGCTGGCCAGACTGAGGGTGTGGTTAGAAAGCAGGGTGGTGGTACCTGAGATTTCTAGTATGGATGTATATATCGTGAGTAGGGTCAAGGACATTTCTGTAGAAGTGATTGACTGAAAAGAATAACAGGTGAATGACATCAGAGCAAAGAGCCAGTGAATTGAAATACTTTGTGTTCATGGTGTTTCAGGAGAGTCATGTCCTAGTATATGAAGACTGGATCCAAGATGCTATGAAATGGGAGAAAGAGGTCCACACGGGTGTAGAATTGCATACAATGCAATTTACTGGGGGAACATAGTGATGGAAGTGTGAGCCTGGACTACAGAAAAACCAGTTGGATCCCTGCAATTTCAGTCAGCAAGAGAGGTGCATATATGGGTTAAAACAAAAGTGACTGCATACTAATTGAAATATACCCAGTTTATCTTATGCTAATATGAAAAAGGCACATTCCTGGAGCCAGGGCCTGGTTGTAAAGCTCCATATAGCAGTCTAATGACTTTGTCTATTTATAGTTTGCTGGGGAATGAGGCAGGAAAAATTGAATAAGTTTATTCTGGGGCAATCATGGCAGTTACTACTGAAGATGGCTGCTGAGGGGTCAAGCTGAATCCATACCAGTGGGCCACATGGTGAAACACATGAACAGGGCAAAGGGTATGAGGAATGAGGAAGGATAGAACTGGTAAAACCAGGGAACACAAATCTCAGTGAAGGTGCATTGATGACTGAGAATGGAGATGGAGACCATCAGGAAAGGCTATTACCTCTCCCGGCCTCATGATGAGTGAGAAGTGCCACCAAGGGCACCTTACCTATCCTTTTCCAAGTTGTTCTGGCTTTCAAGTCTCTGTGCCTTTAGACTCAGGATTTCTTGTAGCCTGAGGCCTCCTCTTTTGACCATATATCATATTTCACTCATGCTAAGGGGCAATCAATTTCAGTATGATAATTATCTTTCAAGACCTAGTTCCAATGGCAAGCCTTCTTTGATACATTCAGGAAAATTAAACATTGTACTGTGCTCTCTGCTATAGAATTGGAGTCAGACCACCTCAAGGGTAATCTGGCTCAAACATCACTAGCTCAGTGACTTTGGGCAAGTTACCTGAACAGTTTGTCTTAGTTTCTCACTTGACACACAGGGGACAGCCACAGAGTCTTCACTAATGTTGCTGTGAGAATGAAAAGAGATATTCGAGACTCACTGACTGGCTCATAGACATTGCTCAACAACTATTAGCTTTCTTTTTTCCCCATGGAAAACTTTGTTTACATCTCAGCTGTTTCATCTCCTCATATTTACATTGCGATCATTTACTTACAGTGTGGACACTTGGTCTCCCTATTCACCTCCACTCAGGTCCTGGCTTACCGACTGCCTTAAATCAGGCCCCTGACACATGTTGTTTCAGTAAACTATGTTTTATTCAGAGGCCAGTGGCCCAAATTAAAAGTAGATTTAAATTGGTGAATATCAATCAAAGTTAGACCAAATTAGTTCTTATGCTCTGAAGGAGTTCTGGTAACAGGAGAAATATTTGAGGTAGAAATGAAAGTACAGATTTATTACAGGGAGATGCTGAGCTTTTTATACAGATGAATTGTGAATTAGGATCCAATCTCATGAAAACAAGGTAAGCAGATAGACAGTCCAGCAGAGGAAGAGCTGCCTACCATCTAGGCCAGATGGTTGATGTTCAGGTTCAGGCAAGTGGAGAACCCCAGGTCAGGAAGCCAGATCTCACCAGCTCCAGTTAACAGCAACTAGTGAAGAAAGGGATATGTATGTTGCTACAAGATAAAAGGTTCAGATCCAGAACTTTCTTGCTGAGTCTAGCAGGACAAGTATGGGGGTGCCCCACAATGGCCAGGAGAGCTGCAGACCCCAGATGGGGAAAACCTTCCTCATTCGTTTACAGTGGCTTGAGCAGGGGTCTGGACAGTGGCTGGCAATGGGGGTGAGAGACCCGTAAGCTTAGTCTACTTAAAGTGACCTTAAATTCAAGAATCAAAAGGATGTGCCTTCAAGTCTTTCTCTAGTATTTTTGAGGATTCTGGGAAACAACAGGTATAGTGGGCCCCTAGCACCCCACTCCCCTTTGGATTTTGACCTAAAGGTGAAGCCTTAAACATTTGGGAGGTCCATGTCTTTTAGACTCCCTCTGAAAACTTTTTCTTCTCTTCCTCCCTCTGTAGGAATGATAAAAGGCCCTGAATTCCTGGTGTTGCTGCTGCCTCCTCTCCTCATCCTGCTGCTTCTGCACACTGAGCTGTAACCCTGCCCTGCCTAGAGTTTGTTGGTCAGGATGTGGGAGAGAAGCCAAAGAACAGGGACCTGATTTGTTCTCTAACATCAGCAGTATTGGAAGAATGGGATCTACTTAGTGCTCATGTACCCCAATGTATGAAAAACTCCTGGGTCTGAGTGCAAAACTGGGCAGTCTGTCTTAAAATTTTCTACCTGAGATAAATTCCTGGTCTCTTAACACTTTGCTATGATTAAAATGTAATATGAATATTTTTTTTTGCAGAACTGAGGAAAAAGCAATATTTTAATGCACTGTCAGTTGGTAGCAGTCTTAAAAATGCAATTTGTGATGAATGCTGTAATCTAGAATAATGCTGTAACTCATAATTACACCTTGCTTTTCAATGGCTAGATCTTTTTATAGGTTGTATTATCTGCTCAAGAAATTCTCCTAAGGCATTATGAGGACATTTTTATAGCTGAGAAGGTTCATTTTGTACATTTTTCGTAGACATCCTTGCAGGATTGATTAACTGGGCTATAAATGTGAGGGCTGTCCTAGATGAATTCATCTCCCTACACAACCCCAGCAGTAATGCAGGCAGTTGTCAAGTTCTGTCAATTAATTTTATAATAGCTCCCAAATCTATTACTTATCTCTCACCCACTCTAATCATCTTCAAGGAAATTGATAGTCACATTCTGAAGTGTGGATGGAGCCAGGAACTATAGGCATTGTACTCACTAAGGGCGGGTCTAGGCTAAGATGCACAGAACTCCCCTCACTCCTCATTCCCCACTCTCCATGCTTGAAGACCACAGGACCCCGGCTTACCAGATAGTAATATAAATTATAAAGACATGGTACACAACACCAAATAATATAATGGTGCCATAGTAGTCAAAAAAATGACTCGTACAAACACAGAAACTAGGTATATGGCAAGGTTGGCCTCACACATCACAGGGGAAAATGCAAGTTAATTAGTGTAGTTAACCACTCATGGGGGGAGAGAAAGAGAGAGAGAGAGAGAGATCAGATCCCTCCATTGTACCTGTTAAACAAAATTCATGGGAGGCCATCCATGGTTTTGGATTAAGCTCCTGCACTAGACCCCATAGAACAGATCCAACCAGGATGGAGTCACTGTTGCTGGGTGCCATGTAGTCAAAGTGAACTTTATAAATGGACAATTTCACATAAAATAGGAGTTTCATAGCAGCCAGTCAGAAGGGACCCAGTCTACCTGACCTGGCATAAGTGTTGCAGTTTGGATCTAGAATTTTCCCCAAAAGCTCATGTACAGAAGAAGGTTTAGTCTCCAGCTGGTGGTGCTATTGGGAGGTGGTGGAAACTTCAAGAGGCATGGTCTAGTAGGAGTTAGTAGGTCACTGGAAGCATATCTTTGAAGGGTCCATTTTGGTCCCTGTTTAGAGACCATTTGTGCTCTCTCTCTCTGTCTCTGCTTCCTATCAACCATGAAGTGAGCTGCTTTGTTGTAGTACAGTGACATTCTGCCTCACCATAGGCCCAGAACAATGGAGCCAAGTGAACATGGTCTGAAACTTCAGAAACTATGAACCAAAATAAAGCATTCCTCCTTTAAATTGATTTCCTCAGGTATTTTGTCACAGCAACTAAAAGCTGACTAACAGTAAGGAAGTGCCTGCTTCCTAACTCTGTAAGAAAAGTGACTTTGAGAAGACCAACCTTCTTTTGGTTCTTTATTTCTGCTTTCTTCAACCCTTTTCTGCTTATAAAGATAACTCTCACTTCAGCTGATTAGAACATTCATTCTATTTTCAGAACAAATGTCTGATTCTACAACTGCTAATAAAAGCCAATTATACACTTTAAATGAATTTTTTTGGTTTTAGTGCACCATATATAAATGTATTCCTCCCAAAATTAAAGACATAAATGTAAAAAATAAACCTCTAAGACTTATAAAAAGTGTAGGAGTTGGAGCACTTGTCTAGCATGTGCAAGGCCCTGGGTTCAAACTCCAGCACCACACACACACAAAAAGTGAGAGAATATTAAACATCAGAGCAGGAAAGGGAAAATAAAGTTTCTTTCTTTCTCATGACTAATAGAGGCCTCTGCAGGGCTCTGCTCGTAATCATTCAGGGATGTCAGAGACTGGAGGCTCCATCATGAATGTTTTTTCACAGTTATCAAGGCAGGAAAGGAAATTGGATGAATGTGTGATTGGATCCCTGGATCATAAGTAACATAAGTGATATCACTACCTTTTCTCACATTTCCTTCATCAAAGCAAGTCATCCAGCTACAGTCAATTTTTAAAAGGGCTTCCCAGGTGCCTGGAAGGAAAGAGGAAACAAAATTTGTAATAAAACCTATCATTTGGAGAAGTATGTCTTAAGACTGAAAAACAAAAGCCACAAGGAAAAACATAAATAAATTTGACATAGTAACAACAATACAAATAACTAAAATTTATTGACTGCTTACTGTGTATCAGACGCTTGTTCCAAGCACTTTGTATGTTTACTCATTTAATTTTCACAATAACCTCATGAGGTAAGTTCTATTATTCCCCAATTTTACATTTGAGGCCCTGAGAGGTTATGTTACTGACTATCAGAAAATAAAATAGGGCTACTAAGCAAGGAAAGGGAATATAAACAAAGGAAGGGAAGGTCAGGGCTTTGTAAGTGTGAGGGGAGGTTATGCTAATTAAATCGCAAAAACTAGCATTCCAGATAGGGTAAATTGGGTTCACAAGTCTGCACATAATTAGCTAAAAGGAATCCTATTGTTTTTCTATCAGGAAAGAGTCTCAAGTTACTGTTTGGTACACAGGGGTAGTTAAAAGTTCATGATTATTTATCAACTTCAGCAGGAAATGAACAATTGTGATGAAATAAAGCATTCAATCTGGGCATGTCCGACCTAGGCCAATGCATCTGTAAGTTAAAAATTCTCCTTTTGCACAGTGAATAAATTAAGTCAGAATCAAACATTTAAACTTCTGGTTGGTAAAAGACACTACAAACACAATACAGAAGCAGACTGGAAAAGGATCTTTGCAAGATTTATAACACATAAATTATGTCCACAAATCAATTTTTTTCAGACAGGGTCTTGCTATGTAGTACAGACTGGTCTCGAACTCGCTATGTAGCCCAGGTTGGCCTCAAACTTGCAGTGATCTTTCTGCCTCAGCCTCCTGAGGAATGTGTGTGCCACTGTGCCTGGCTCAATTTTTAAACAGAGAATTTGGAAACACAAACAGGCAACTTATCAATGAGAAACCCATACTTTTTTTTTTCAATGTTCACTTTTGTGCAAATTGCAATTGAAATGCAAATTGAAGCAACAGGGATTTCTTATTTCACTGATAACACTGCCCAGTGGGGATATAGCTCAGGGGCAGAGCTCCTTTCTAGCACGCCTGAGACCCTGGGTTCAGTTCCCAGCTCTGAAGAGAAATAAAATAAGGCAATAGAATTTATTAAGCTGTTACTATTTAAACATGGTAACCTAGCTTTTGTTAAACCAAAACTTTTGAGAATGGAAGGGTCTCTGAGATAGAGGAGTTGATTGAGATGTTAACCAGAAAAAATGACCACCAGGTCCTGGGACAAGTTCCTGAAACCACCAGCAACAGGGCTGGTCAGGAGTTGGAAACATGTCTACAGAAAAAATAAACTTTAAGGAAAGAAAAGCTAAATTATTTACTTTGAACCTGTATTTGCTGTGACTAAGAGGGGCAGGCTAAGAAAACAGAGGGGAAAGCTTTAGTATAGGAGGGCAGCCCATGAGGAGAAAAATTTGTGACTTCTGGATTGGCTAGGGTTAAAGTCTGGAAAGTTTGTATGTAAACCGGGCTTGCTGGTCCTTGTGTTCAACAATGAAGGGGTTTAAGTCTAGCATAAGTAGTCTCTTTGGTTCTCTGCCAGTAGCTGTTAACTGATTAATTTCCCTTTCTCTAGCTTTTGGCTCTTGTAATTGATTTAGGACATCTCAGAATTTTTTTGAATCTACATGAGATTCTGTGTCTTGTGATGTGTTTTATTTTGTTTTTTCTTTTGGTATTAGTGATTGATTCCAGGGCTTTCACACTGAGCACATCCCCAGCTCTTTTTAAATTTTTTTTTTTATTATGAGACACAATCTCACCAAGCTGGGCTTGAACTTGCAATTCTCCTGCCTCAGCTTCCCAGAAGGTTGTGATTACAGGTGTGCACCTTCCTTTATTTAATAACCAGGTGAGACTTTTTAAAATTCTGGCTTATGTAACACATTATTGTTAGGTTTTCTGGCACAGTTCAGAGACAGAGAGAGAGAGAGATAAACAAAAGCTTTTATTGCAGGTGTGGGAGGGCTGCTGGAGACTGCAAAGATTCTCACAAATGGGGGGCTGGGGAATGGCTTTTATGGAGTTGGGTTGGGGTGGAGCACTTGGGTATTCGTGGAGTTAGAGAGGGCTTGGCGCATGCACAAAAAAGGAGTGGGAGGTTTATTTCTGGAACTAAAAGAAGAACACAGAAGTTACTTTTGGAGAGATAAGTTGTTTCTCAGGGCATGGTGCCAAGTTGGGCAAATGTCATGTTAGAGGTGGCTAAGCCCCAAGCTGACAGAACCTATCAATTATAAGCAATATTGTGACACAAGCAATTATTTCCATACCAGTGCAATATTTTGTATGATTTTCACTCAGTGCAAAAATGCACAAGGCTGGGATGTAGGTCAGAAGCAGAGAGCTTGCCTATCATGTGCAAGGCCCTGAGTTTGATCACTAGTACCATGGGGTGTGGGAGGATGCAATGCACAGGTTCAAGGAGTATGTGAGGACTCTTTCCTCATGGGCTTCATCAAGCATGTCTTTTTATCTTTCTGCTTTCCCCTTTCCGTAATCATAGTTCCTTTTCTTCCAAATCATCACGTATCTGCTCCTTAGATGTTTATTCAAGGAGTGAGCTGCATACTCAGTCTCAGGCCTCATTAGGATGCCATATTAGGTGGGATGATCAGACTGGGCTGTGTGGCCCAAAGCCTGCTTTCTCTGCTGTCTATTTGGTAAACAATAATCAAAACAGAACACAAATCCAACATGGCACAACCTGGTTTCAGAAGTCCAGGACCTGTGCTTAGGCTTCTTCCATTCTCCTGGGCATAAGGGGTCTTGACAACTTTGGCTCTATTTAGACTTTTCAATCTGAGCGGTAGTTTCTGTGACAACTTTCCAACATCGGGAGGATTCTGGGAAGGCTTCAAGACAGGTATGTTCCAGGGTAAAGTTTTAGCTGATTGGAAAGCCAGAAAGTTTTCAGAGAAGTTTAAGGGTGAAAGAGTAAAAAGAGAAATAAATCTGAGGTGGCAAAGATGAAGAACAGTCATAGTTTAGAAGGTGGAGGCTGTTCTATGAAACAGGACTATAAACCAGGCATAACAGCACGTGCCTGTAATCTCAGCTACTCGAGAGACTGAGGGAGGAGGATCACAGGTTAGAGACTGGCCTCTGTAATTTAGTAAGGAGACCTTGTGTCAAAGTAAATAAAAGGGACTGGAGATGTAGTTTAGCACTACCTGAGTTTAATCCCCAGTAGGGGGGGGGGGAGGGGGGAGGGCGGGGGAGAAGGGAGGGAAGTGGGGGGAGGGGAGAATATGTGATATTTTGGAGCAAAGACAGTTGTGGGAGTTTGACCCAGTTTGTTAGAACCCTGCAGGCTGTGGCAGATTCACCAAAGCTGGCCTACGGAGCCAGGTAGGAGAATTCACAGAGGCACCTTATGTACATAACTACCAGGCACA
>RJWM01031673.1:0-22193 GCA_004363535.1 Dasyprocta punctata | reverse complement strand
TTACCCACGGAGGCCAGGTTCTCGTAGTTCTCCAGCATCACCTCTCTGTAAAGGTCTCTGTGACTCTGATCCAGCAAAACCCACTCCTCCTGGGTGAAGTCCAAGGCCACATCCTCAAAGGTCACCGAGTCCTGAATCATCACACACAGGCCGGCCTGAGTAGCGAGTCACAGCAGTGACCTCTTCCCCAGTGTTCACCGGAGATGAGGGGGCGAGGCTGATGCCCACATGGGGCTCCCAGGGCCTCCACTGCCCACCCAGGGCCCAGTGGTCCTGGGGACCTTTCCTGTACCCACATGTGCTCACTGTCTACCTCCTGCTGTCATGGGGCAGCAACGGTCCTTCTGAGACACAAACTCCTCTCCCCACAACTAGACCGGGCGTTCTACTGCTTGCTTCGGTAGCACGTATGCTACACTGGGTGTTTTTCTCCTCTTGTTGCATAACATGAAAGAACAGCTCCTGGATATGTGCCTCCACCTGATTAGACAGTGATCCCTGAATACCCTGAGAAAAGGCCACTTTGATCTCCCATCATCTGTCAGAGTATTAGGAACACAACAAATGCGCATCTGGCATCACAAGCTTCAAGATTCACACCTCACTGCTGACATACTGGGATGATTTCCAGATGAAACCTCACCAAAATCAGAAACTCCCCTTCCTGAGGAAACCAGCTGGTGACTTGGTCCCTGATGGAGGCTTTCCTGGCTTTCAGGAGGGGGCACAAATCTGCCTTGGCCAGAAACGTGTCCATCTGGTGGGGACAAGCATGTCATTTTGTGGGACACGGGTTCTGCATACCTGATAGCAGTTTGTCAGGCAGTCGGCCACCATCTTTTCTTCCTGTATCTTTTCGTCAAGAAAGAAGACTGGCTCCTTACAAAGAAGGGCTCCTAGAAAAGAGAGAAGGCATGAGAACGTATGGAGGAACAAAATTCTCACTCATATGCCCAGAAGCCAGCCCTATCCTGCATGAAATCCCATGTAGTCCCACACTTTCTTCTTCTTCTTTTTTTTCTTCCAGTACTGGGGATTGAATTTAGGTGTCCATATTTGCTAGGCAAGTTCTGTACCACTGAGCTGCATCTCAGCCCTTTTATTTTATTTTGAGACAAGGTGTCATGAAGCTGCTTAGGCTGGCCTCCAACTTGCAATCTTCCTGCCTCAGTGTCTTAGTTACTTTTCACTGAGACAGAATACCTGATGCCCAAAATTAGGAAAGGAAATGTTTACTTCTTACAGTTCTAGGGGGTTTCAGTCCATACTTAGTTGGCTCCAAGGCAGCATGGTGTAGCACGGCGGCCACCAAAGAGCAAGCGAACAGGTAGGAGAGAGAGAGAGAGAGAGAGAAAGAGAGAGAGAGATGCCTTCCCCTCGCCCTTACACTGTATGTCAGCTCCACCCCTGGGTGGAGCACTCACATCGCCAATCCCAGTGCTAGACAACAAACAATCATAAACGCCAGACTCAGCCCCATCCAAATCACATGAGGCCTTGGGGGGACACAGGATCAAACCCATACACTCAGCCTCCTGAGGATCTGGGATTGGAGGGGTGTGTCACTGCCCCCACCCTAATCTGATATATTCTAGAAAATTCACACACATACACACACTGCCTCCATTCAAGGTCAACACAGTCCTATTTCACCTACAGTCAGAGAAAAGGGATGGTGAGCCTAACTGCCCACTGGAAAACTGTAACAGTCTCATTTTCAAGAGAGGAAACTTCTGGCTATGAGGTGGAAACATTTCTCCTTGTGATGAGAAATCTCATGGCAGAGATTATGCAGCATTTCTCTGCAAAATACACAGGGAACTGATTTCACAGCATTCTCTGGGCCACTTTGGCATCTCCAAAATGAACTAAGAAAGGTACATGACTGATAGATTCTGCTAGCCTGGGGCTTAGCTATCTGTAACATGATATCCACCCAACTTGGTACCAGACCCAGAGAAACAACTCATCTCTCCAAGGGTAACTTATACAGTCTCTTCTCATTCCAGAGATGAACCTCCCACTCCCTTTTTGCGCATGCACCGAGCCCTCTCCAATCCCAAGACTCCACAACCACCCAAGCCTCCACCCCCTGCCCCGAGTAAATGTTTCCTGTTTTACACAGGCAGATGGTCCTTCAAATTGGCTGTTAATATGTCATTTTGCCCACCTCCCAAACTCCTCCCCCAGCCAGAACTGATAAAAGTAGCTTCACTTCTTTGTTCTTGCTGAGAGCATTTATATTTCTTTATCACTCTCCCATGCCTGCACTAAAGGCCTTTTCTACTCTTTGTTCCCTCTCCTGCTTTTGCTGCGCTGCTGCCTCGGATTAAGTGCCAAAAAATAATCGATGACTGCTCAGGCCTGGGCCACATGAATGTTTATATTTCTAATATTCAGGGAGGGCCTGAGTCAGAGCTCTGAAGGGGAGCATCGGCAGAACGTGGCATGGGCTCCACCTGTGGCTGCTGGCCCATGAGGCTGAGGGGAAAATGTTCCTGAATGACACTTTCCCAGATGCCCTTCACCACAGCTTATGATGTGAGTGATTATGGGAAATCTCCATTCCTCTTTACTCAGGGTTATCTGGAGTCCTGGTAAAATCAGTCATTTGTCAAGAAACCTTACATCATTATCATGCATCACATATTACCACCCTCTCTGCAGATGATACAAATAGAAGCCACTAAAAATAGTATGCTCTTGGCTGGGCATGGTGGCGCATGCCTGTAGTCCCAGTACTTGGAAGGCTGAGGCAGGAGGATCAATGAAAGTTCAAGGATATCCTGGACTACAGAGTGAGTTCAGGGCCAGCCTGGAATACATGGTGATAACCTGTCTCAAAAAAAAACAAAACAACCAATATCCTCTGTGACATGAGTACTACTAATACACTGTCATCTATAGAGGACCAATATGTCTGAATTTCGATTAGGAGGATTATACATGAGCTCACTTATTTACTCTACCAACCCTTCACCATACACCTCACTCCCCTATTTAATGATGAGAAAATACAGACTCAAACTGCAAGTAACTATTTCTGTATCATCTAGACACAAAGTGGTGATCCTAGACAGAGTGCGGACAGCTGGTGTCTAAGCCTGATCTTTTATCATTTTTGTGAGTACCACAGAATGACCAGAAGTCAGTCCAGACCTGCACTGGGGAATACAGTGGCCACTGGTCATGTGCTACTGATCACCTCATATGAGGTAAATATGATTAAGGATATTTTGTTTGAGATAGGGTTTTGCTATGTAGTTCAGGCTGACCCTGACCTTACTATGCAGTCCAGGCTGGCCTTATGCTCACAGCAATCCTCCTGAGTGCTGGGTCACCACGCATATTGTTAATGGTTTATACATTGTGTCAACTTGAGAAGTCTAGAAGTTTAACTAAGGGATTCAGCAGCTGTATGTCCTGGGGTGTAGAGGAGAAACCCTGACCCTAGGATACTGTTCAATGTGTCAGTTTGAGAAAGTCAGAAGTTTAAGTGATTCAGCAGGGGGCCAGGGTCCCTAGTTTGTAACATCCTCAGCCTGTGCAAGAGGAGGGCAGGCAGATGGTGTGAGTGCTACCCCCACCCCAGCGGAGCAGCCTGCATACAATAAAAGGCAAATGAGGAGGGACTGATTGCTGGTTTTTCCAAAGAGCTCCGGTCTTTGCCTTCAGTTTGAACGTCGTCTCCTGGCTTCTGGCACAGTCTCTTTGGCTTCCGCTGGGGAGTCTTCAGCCTTCCATCATAGATTCTTCAATGTTCTGTCGCAGACCCATCAGCCTCCCGATACGGACATTGCAGTAAGCTCCAGCCCTTGGGCGGGACCCTTCAGTCTCCAGTGTGCAGACAGCCTTTGCATGCTCCCTTATCTGATTTTGTGGCTGACCACTGTAAGCCAATTTTGTAATTTCTTATATATATCTGTATATCTTGTGTTATATCTGTTTCTCTAGTAAACCCTGACTGATATGCATGTGTACCACTATGTCTGAAAACTTAAGGATATTTTCTAATTTTTTTTTTTTAGTTTTAATAAATTAAAATCCAAGCCAAAAAATGTGAAACTTCATTCAGTTCATTACAAACTTGAGAATATTCATACCCATTGGATGAGTAGTTTTTCCACTCTTAATTTTATGACACAATGAGAAATCAAGTATATCTCATTAAAGTTTAGTGTCCAATGAATATTGATGAATTACGGTGAAGAATAATTATCTTGGCTTTTTCCACTCTACCTCCCGCCTCTGGTTCTGGGGACTGGACTGTGGCCCAGGAACTTCAAACTGACCTATACCCCTAGCCCTTTTTTATTTTGAGACAAGGTCTCACTAAGTTGCCAAGCTGATCAAGGCTCGACTTGGTGACACTCCTACCTCAGCCTCCTCAAGTGCTGGGATTACAGGTTACTATGTCCAGGTATAGTCGTATTTTTTTTCAAACACTGGAGATTGAATTTAGGAGAACTCTTCTACTGAGCTTCATCCACAGCCCTTTTTATTTTGAGACAGGGTCTCCCTACATAGCCTTGAACTTGCAGTTCTCTTGCCTCAGCTTCCTGGGTAACTCTGATTATAGACCACTGTGTGCCACCACACCCAGCTCTAGTCATTCTTTTTGACAAGGTCTGAAGTTAAGATCCCCTGTATTTTTTTTAGAGAATTCTGCCTGTCATGGGTGGCACATTCATTCATTCCCTGTCTCTGTCTCTGTCTGTTGGAGAAGGGAGAAGGAACCCAGGGCTTCATCCACAGTAGGAAAGAGCTCCACCACTGAGCTATACCCCAACTCCTCACTGTACCTCTTTTTGTTACCAGTGCTCGCCAGTACCTACCATAGAGACGGGTTCACCAGAGGCACCCAGTGATTGACATCTGACAAACCATGGAAGTCCTTTCTCAGCAATGTCCGTGTACACCGGGGTAATGGTGGAGTAACTGTTCATTACAAAATACAGCCGAGCCCAGTCCGTGTACTGTAAACTACTCTACAACCCAAGGGTGGAAGGAACACGTCTTCCCCATGCCCTCACTCACCACTCCTGCCTTGTCTGTGTTGCAGAGACCATTTCCCATGGCCTCTGGCTGTGGATACTCAACGCAATAGTTCTTGCATATGGATCTGGCCACCAGCCAATGCTGGCTGGCATCCCACAGGATTGGACAGGGAGGGCCAAGTGACTGCTGACCACTGCTGGCCCAGACAACCAAGCACTCGTGTTCACCTTCTAACAGAGGGCAATGATGTCTTCCCCAATAACACCTGAGGAAGCCACATCTTGGGGATTGGGCTGTGACACATTTGCCCTTCCTTTATGCTGTGCTTTGTACCTGGGTGTCCCCCAAGTCCTCGTGCATTAAGCAAAGCTTCTGAAAAGTGAGTGAATTGGGTGATAGTGCTGACTTGCTGTTAGGAGATGGGAACTGCTCAGAAGAGGTGGCTCGCTCTGGGTGTGACCTGGAAGGAGCTATCTCCCTCTCTGGCTCCTTGTTTTTCTCTCTGCTTCCTGGGCACCATGATGGCAGCAGCTTTCCTCACCCAGATCCTTCCACTGTGCCTTCTGTGCTTGGGCACTGTAGATCAGGGTCTGAAAACATGAAAAATAACTCTCTCCTTGTTTATGTTGTGGGTGTTGAGTATTCTGCCTCAGCAACAAGAACGTGATTAAGACACTAGGTTCTCTGTGTTAACTCTCATGGGTGTCCGACATTTTGGCTTGTGTGGGCCACAATGAACGAAGAGGAATTGTCTTGGGCCATATATAGAATACGTAACATAGGCAATGTTTATAAGTAACACAACTGCCTTTAATTTTTATATTTCTTATTTATCCCTAGCACCATTAAAAAAAAGTTCCTTACATCCTTATTTTAAAATCTTCTTGTTAAAACCAGCAGAGAGCATGGCTGAGTGTTAGGGTGCTTGTCTAGCACGCAAAAGACCCTGGGTTCTATCACCAGCACTGCTAAATACATAATCAAGCAATAATTTTTGTGTCTTTTTGGGATCTTGACTTACACAGAATTGAAACAGACAGTGATCCTAAGAGAGGAACCTGTAAAGGTGAGATTTATATTTTTGGACTGGATTGGTCAAGCCCTCAGGTTGAGTAGAGAGTAAAGGCTCCTGCCCATGAGATCAGCTATTACTTGTGACTGATTCTAATGAGCTGCCCATTGGCACACTTGCCTTGAGACCTTGAGTGAATAACGCTCTGAATCGTTACACCTGTAATGGTGACCATGAAAGGTCACAATAAGTTAAGGGACAGAATCTTTTAAATTATGTATCTGCACGAAAAATGACAAGCTTAGGTCTCTCACCTTACAGATCTAGTCAAGATCTGAGAAACAGAGTTCTTAAGACCTCGCTTAGAGAACAGTGTTGCCTGTGGCCATGGGACTAGAACTGACAACAAAACACACAATTTAGTTGTACAGGTTAAATCTTAACCACAGTCAAAGTCACAGACTAAAATCTGATGGGAAGTTAGGACATTCATCCATGAAAATTGAGAGCATTAAATGAGGAATGGGACATCTGGTTGTTTGGACTCAGAAGCAACTAACATCTGAGACCTCCAAAGACACCCTAACTTTCCCTTAGCAGGAAAAGTGCAAAAGCCCTTGACTCAATTTCTATCACCACAGAACAAAAAAGAAAAACCTGTGTGATAAACTTGAGTACTCCCAGCTACTCTGGAGCTGATGAAGGAGGGTCACAAGTTTGAGGCCAGCTTGGGCAGCTTAGCAAGACCCTATGTCAAAATAAATTTAAAAAGGGTTGGAGACGTGGCTTGGGGGTAGAAAGTTTGCCTAGGGTGGACAAGGCCCCAGGTTCCAGCCCTGGCACTGCAGAAAATAAGAAGAAAAAGTTCTACCTGTGGAGCTCAATCCCCCAACCTGTGCTAGGTTCAAAAGACACTCTTCTCTCCAGATTAATGAGAGGCACCTTCATTCTCGAAAAGCTCCACTGAGTTCTCTTTTATGGGACAGGTATGACTTCAAAGGAAACCATCAGGGACCTGAGTTCCTGGATATTAATGGAGTTGACAAGGAACCAAGGAATCAAGTGTGTATTTAACAAGCAAAGATGAACTATGTCCTTCATTACTGTATCAAGAACAGTAGTAGCTGGACTCAGTGGCAAGCACTAGAGTCTCAGCTATTCAGGTGTCAAGTTAGCCAGATTACTTGACCCCAGGAGTTCAGTGTTGGCCTAGGCAACAGAGTAAGACTATTCTCTTAAAAAAAAAAAATTAGCTGGAGATGCTGTGAGTTCAAGGCCAGCCTGAACTACAGTGAATTCAGAACTATAGTGAATTCAAAGCCAGTATGAACTACATAGCAAGACCCGGTCTCAAAAAAGAAACAGACAATCCCTCCAAAAACCAAAAACAGTCAGATGGCTAGACACGGCCCACAGGCCACTGTGAGCCCCTGTGTGTATTTGAATACTGTTTAATTTACCTAACAAGGAAGCTTCCAACATGGTAACCAAAAACCTGACTTGAGACACTGCAGTGCAGATTCTGACCATTTTGTCCAACTACCACACATGAGCTACTTCACAACCCTACTAATCCTTTATCAAAGGACTGACCCTATATCATCGCCTAAATCCACACTATAAATCTTGCTCAAGCCTTCACCAAAGAGATCTGCATTCATTTACTAGAATGATTACACAGTAGACATTAAGTACCCAGACAGCCTTGAGATGACAAGAAATCCTGGTGACTCAAAATACTACAGCAGCCCACGAATCAAGCCAGAGGTTTAATAGAGTCAAGTGAGAGACTGAGTTAGACTAAATTAAATAAAGAACTAAGCACAAAGAATTTCTGAACAGTCAAAACTAGTTATCCTTAGTGTGAATTTAAAGTAGATTGATTTGAAAACACAAGCAAATTGAAGCTGTTTTTTATAGATGCCTATAATTTAAAAAAGAGAGCAAGAGGTGGGTGTGGTGGTACACACTTGTAATCACAGCACTAGAAAGGCTGAGGTAGGAGGACTGTCATGAGTTCAAGGCCAGTCTTAACTACATAGCAAGACCCTGTCTCAAAAAAACAAACAAGAGACCAGAAGATGGCAGAGTGGTAATTAGCAGAGACAAGAGCCTCCCTGAGAGTCACTGTCCAGATGCTGGAATATAACAATGTGAGGAAGACAAGGAGAAAAGTGGGTGTCCTGGGCCCAGGAAGAATCTGAAGCGTGAACTGAAGCCCCTGGAGAGGGAAGAGAGACTTCAACAAAGGAGGCAGCTGGTGGCATCTTCTTCCTGAGATGGGACTCACTGCGAGAGTGGTTTGAAACTGTGGATGCACAGTTATGACAATGGTAATAGCTGGCGACCCTGGAAGCCTGTGCAGAGAGATACAGTGGAGGGGAGCAGTGGATGTGGAGGGGAGCAGCGGACGTGAAGGACTTCACTGACAAGTTCAGGGGTCTTGCTCTTGCCATGGGAGAAAACAGTTGGCCTGGAGTCATCTTGGAGATGGGCAGCCTGAGATCAGAACTCAGAAGTGCAGCTGGCTCCATCTGGTGGCCACCGGCAGGGCTCAGAACCGTGCAAGGTGCTCGGAAGAAGGTGAGCCAAATGTGACTGTTCTCCTCCAGAAAGTGCAGGCTTACTGAGAGGACCCACTTTCTCACCAAAAAGCTACTGCTGGTGTGCTGGGATAGACTGACACAGACTGGGACTCTGTCTCCGAAGGTTGTCTGCCAGTGAGTGAAAGCAAAGACAAACCTGGAAGTAGACATTTTTTTTCTGTCTTCTTCATCTTTTCTCTCATATTTGTCTTTGATTTTCAGTTTTTGTTTTCTTTTTTTTCTTTCTTTCTCCTTCATTGTTTGATCTTATTTTTATGTAAGTGTAAACATGGTTTCTAGCCTCCCTGTAGCTCTGTTATTCTTTTTATCTCTTCCTTTGCTCTTTTCCTCTAGTCTTCTATACCAGTTTCCCGGTTAGTGTGATCCTCCAACCTTACTCCTAATCTCTTCCTCTTTCCAGTTCTCTATTTTCTCCTTAAACTATATTAAATTTTAACCCCTGAGGGCAAAATTGACATATAAATTGACATGTCACTGTATATTATATATAATTTTCTGGTTTGTTTTAGATTTTGTTATATCCAGTTTATATGGTTAAAAATGGCAAATTAAGGGTTAGCTTAGTCTGTCATTTTCTAGGCTGCTTGATGCTATTGGTATCATTATAGCCAAAATTGACATAATTGTTCTAAACAGCTGTTGGTCCTGATAGTCCATGACTGAGATTGACGAAGGGTCACAGAAAATACTGTGGGGCACAGTGCCAAAGAACCAGGGGCTGGGCCAAACAAACAATTTCCCATTTCCAACAAACTGAAGAAGTAAGATCTTTCAACAGACTCAAAACCCAAAAATCAGCTACACCTGAAAGATACCTCAGAGAAGTAGTCATCACCTAAGGGTCCTAAATACTAGCAATAAAGCAACCCATCATAGGCAATTTACAAGCATCACCCCAGGAATTAAATTAAAAAAGAAAGAAAGAAAGAAAGAAAGAAAGAAAGAAAGAAAGAAAGAAAAGGGAAAGAGAAGAAAAGAATAGAAAAGGAAGTGAGAAGACACTTAAACAAAATGCAACCCCAGACATCCAGTTTGCCAAAGGCAAATCCAGGGGGCAATGAGGTGAGATAATCAGAAAGCCTCCCACCAGTACTCTCTGAAGCAGTAACAACAAAGCAATTGAAAGAGGCTCTGGAAAAAATGTAATCAGAAATAATCTCAGATAACTACAGAAATTACCAAAATACACACCATGCTTAGCAATGTTAGAGTAGATGAGGACAAGAAAATAGATGAGCTGAAGAACATTATGGAAGCTCAACATAGGAAAAAAATGGAATCCATAAAGCAGATTCAAGCAGATATCCAGGAAAATAAAAACTCCACTGAAAGTATTCAAAGCAGATTAGGTCAATGTGAGGATAGGATCTCAGATATTGAATATAGGCTTGCAGTTATTAAATAAAAACTCCACTGAAAGTATTCAAAGCAGATTAGGTCAATGTGAGGATAGGATCTCAGATACTGAATATAGGCTTGCAGTTAGTGACCGGGAAAAGAAGGGTTTCTCAAAGCAAGCAAGGGACCATGAGAAATCAATCCAGCAGCTACTAGATGAGACAAAGCAGAATAACTAAGGTTAATCGGAGTCAGTGAACAAGCAACAGATACCAGAAATGACATTAAAAAACTGTTTGCAGACATCGTGACAGAAAATTTTCCTGGTAGAGAAAAAGAATTTTCTGGTAGAGAAAAAGATAATGAAGCATATAGAGCTCCACTTAGCAATGATCAAAAAAATCTACAGCCAGGCATATCATAGTCAAGATTCCAGAAATTTAACATAAGAACAGAATCCTGAAAGCTGTTAGAGAAAAGAAACAAATCACCTATAAAGGAAAGCCCATCAGAATTACAGCTGACTTCTCAGCACAAACTCACAAGTCAAGGAGAGCTTGGAGTGAAGTACTACAAGTTCTGAAGGAAAACAACTTTCAACCCAGATGGATGTACCCTACAAAACTACTTTTCAAAACTGATGGATGAATAAGATACTTCCATGAAAAAGAATAGCTGAGGAAATTTACAACTGCCAAACCAGCTCTCCAAAATGTTCTGAAGGACATTCTAGAAAAAGATAATAAGAACTATATCTCCATGAACCCCAACAGAAGAAATCTACCAGGCAAGGTAAACAATTAGAGGAAAGGGAAAAGTGGGGGGCAACAACAGGGAAAACCATGACAAGGACAAGTCAATACACATCAATTATAACCATCAATGTTAATGGTCTCAATTCAATCAAAAGATACAGAATGGCAGAATGGATCAACAAGCAAGGCCCAGCCAGGCATGGTGGCACACACCTTTAATCACAGCACTTGGGAGGCTGAGGTGGGAGGAATGCTGTGAGTTCGAGGCCGGCTTGGGCTACAACGCGAGCGCAAGGCCGGCCTGAGCTACACAGTGCGACCCTGCCTCAAAAAAACCAGGGCCAGGAGTTTGGCTCAATGGCTTAAGCATCTGTCTGGCAGGTGCGAAGTTGTGAGTTTGATCCCTGGTGCCACACACACACACACACACACACACAAAGAAGCAGCAGCAGCAGCAAGGCCCAATGATATGCTGCATACAAGAAACACGTTTAAATCAAAAAGAAACTCATAGATCGAAAATCAAAGTATGAAAAACAATACCCCATGCAACAAGAACCCAGAAAAAAGTAGGGTTAGCTATGCTATTTGCAGACAAAGTGAATTTCAAGCCAATACTGATAAAGACAGGTAAAGGAGGCCATTACATTCTTGTAGAGGGAATGATCAAGCAGGAAGCAATAACAGCCAGAAATATATATGCAACAAATACCAGTGCACCCAACTATACAAAACAATTACTAACCAACATGAAAAATCAAATAAGCCCTCATACAATTGTATTGGAATATCTCAATACCCCCCATCACAAAAAGGCAGAACAACTAGACAAAAAATCAATAATGAAATATTAGAACTGAACCAAACCTCTGAACAAACGGACTTAGTAGATATCTATAGTGTTCCACCCCACAACATCAGAATATACATTCTTCTCAGCTGCATGTGGGATGTTCTCCAAAATAGACCACATACTGGCTCACAGAACACGCTTAAGTAAATGCAAAGGGATTGAAATTATCCCATGCATACTATAAGACCACAGTGCATTGAAATTGGAAATCCATGGCAAAAGAAACCATGAGAACTTCATAAACACATGGAAATTAAATAGCATCCTACTGAATAACCAATGGGTCACAGATGAAATTAAAGAAAAAATTAGACAGTTTTTACAGATAAATGATGACAACACAACATACTATAACCTATGGGACACAGTGAAAGCAGTCCTAAGAGGGAAATTTATAGCAGCAAATACCTACGTAAGGAAAACAAAGCAAGCACATATAAACAACTCAATGGTAAACCTCAAACTTCTAGAAAAACAAGAGTAGGCTAAGCCAAAACCTCGCACATGGGAGGAAATTACAAAGATCAGAGCAGAAATTAATGTATTGGAGACTTAAAAAAAATACAGAGAAATTAATGAATCAAAGAGTTGGTTCTTTGAAAGATTAAATAAAATCAACAAACCCTTAGCCAACCGTATCAAAAAAAGGAAAGACTCAAATCCATGCAGTTAGAAATGAAAAGGCTGAAATCACAACAGATACTTTAAAAATTCAGAACATCATCTATACGTACTTTGAAAACTTGTATTCTAATAAGATGGAAAACACGGAAGAAATGAACAGATTCATAAGACACATACGAATTACCAAAGCTGAAGCAAGAAGATATAAACATCCTAAATAAACAAATATCAATCAATGAAATCAAAGATGTAACTGAAAACTTATCAATAAAGAAAAGCCCAGGCCCTGCTGGATTCACTGATGAATTCTACAAGAAATTTAGTGAAGACCTAACACACCAATTCTCAAACTCTTTAATGAAATTGAAGCGAAGCAATACTCCCAAATTTATTCTTGGAAGCAAGCATTACCCTGATACCAAAACCAGAAAAGAACCCAACTAAGAAAGAGAATTACAGGCCAATCTCCCTCATGAACGTTGACACAAAAATCCTCAGTTAGATACTGGCAAACAGAATACAGCAAATCATCAAGAAGATTGTACACCATGATCAAGTGGGATTCATCCCAGTGGTGCAGGGATGGTTCAACACATGTAAATCAATAAATATAATACACCATATTAACAGAGCCAAGATCAAAAATCATATGATCATCTCCATAGATACAGAAAAAGCTTTTGATAAAGTCCAGCATCCATTCATGATAAAAACTCTATAGAAAATTGGAACAGATGTTCTTTATCTCAGTCTGATAAAAGCTATCTATGACAAACCAACAGTCAACATCTTACTAAATGGACAAAAGCTGAAAGCTTTCTCTCTAAAATCAGGAGCAAGGTTAGGATGTTCACTGTCTCCACTCTTATTCAACATAGTCCTGGAAACTTTAGCAGGAGCAATTAGACAAGAGAAAGAAATAAAAGGAACAAAGATAGGAAAGGAAGAAATTAAATTATTGTTATTTGCAGATGACATGATACTCTCTACAAAGAAGACCGCAAAAACTCCACCAAAAGACTACTACATTTAATAAGCAAATTCAGTAGCATAGCTGGATACAAAGTCAATACTCAAAAATCAATAGCCTTCCTGTATACGAATAACAAACTCACTGAGAGATCAGGGAAACAACACCTTTCACAATAGCACCAAAAAAACCCCCAAAAAAACTAAAGGAAATACCTATGAATCAATTTAATGAAGGATGTAAAAGACCTCTACATTCAAAACTACAGTACTCTGAAAAAGAAGACTGAAGAAAATATTAGAAGATGGACAGATATCCTGTGTTATTGGGTAGGAAGAACCAATATAGTGAAAATGGCCATACTTCCAAAACTGTTATACAAACTCAATGCAATCCCAATCAAAATTCCAATTGCATATCTCACAGAATTAGAGAAAACAGCCCTAAAATTCATCTGGAACAAGAAGAAACCTAGAATAGCAAAGGCAATCCTGGTCAACAAAGGCAAGATAGCAGGTATCACAATCCCTGACTTGAAATTATACTATAAAGCTACCATGACAAAACCAGCATGGTACTGGCAAAAAAACCCAGTACCAACGGAACAGATTAGAAGATGCAGAAACAACTCCAGACACCCTAAGCCACCTTATCTTTGACAAAGGTACTAAACACATTCACTGGAAGAAAGACAGCCTCTTTAATAAATGGTGCTGAAAAAACTGACTTTGCACATGCTGAAGATTAAAGTTGGACCCTAGCTTTCACCATGCACTAAATTTGGAATGGATAAAAGATCTAAATATTAAAACAGAAACAATAAATCTACTGGAAGATAGAGTAGGTAAAACTCGTGAAGACATAGATTTTGGTAAAGATTTTATGATTACTATTGAGAACTTATAAAGAACTAAAAAGAAAAACCAGTTTTCTCAAATTTAAAGACCCAGTCCAAAAATGGGCATCAGAGATGAATACATACTTCTAAGATGAAGAAATACAAACAGCAAATAAATATATGAAAAAATGTTCAACATCACTGGTCATTTGAGAGATGCAAATTAAAAAACACTGAGATTCCATCTCACTCCAGAAAGAATGGCTATTAAGATATCAAGCAATAACAAAAGCTGAAGGGGCTGTGGGGAAAGAGGAACTCCTCTCCACTGTTGGTGGAAGTGTAGATTGGTGCAACCACTGTGGAAATCAGTGTGGAGATTCCTCAAAAAACTAAGATTGGAGGTCCCATTTGACCCAGTAACTTCCCAGAAGAATTAAAAACATCATACCACAGTGATATATGTACACCCATATTTATAGCAGCACAATTTGTAAGAGCTAGATCTTGGAAACAACCTAAATGTCCATCAGCTGAGGAATGGGTAAAAAAGATGTGGTATTTTATATAATGGAGTACTACTCAGTCATAAATAAGGATACACTGGGGACTTTATAGTTAAGTGGATGCAACTTGAGAACATACTCATTAGTGAAATAAATCAGACATGCACGTATAAACATTGTATTGTCTTACTAGCGTAAGAAGCTGAAAGAAACTATATACATAAGATAGCTAAGATAGTTATACTACCGATTTCTCCAAGCTCATTGAAGAGAAAGGTTTGGGCTAGTATTGTTCGGATGATTAAATGCAGATGTCTTGTACTCTGAGTAACTCGTTTGAAGGTAACAATGTGCAATGTATATAACATTGTTATTCCCTAATTGCTGTGTTTTGAAATTTTATTTTTTCTTTAAAATAAAAAGCAAACAAACAAAATATAAAGCTATCTAGTTAGAAACCTCCATCTACAGTTATGTATCTAGGGACTTTTAAGTCAAATAGACCAAACCAGGCAACTGTGTAACTATAACCAAGCTCATAAATTCTCTGCTTTACATCCATGTTCATACTTAACATTCTTCTGCCTTTTCTTATCACAGCCCCCAAGCCACCTTCAATATGGAGGTGCCCAATTTATGAATTATTGCTTGGAAAAATAAACTTCATAACTCTATAGTCTTATGATGCCACAGTTAACCTTTTAACAATTCTTAATCCAATTCACAGAGGGCCCAACTGAACCACAGATCTACATTATGATTATTTTCCTACTTCCTTAACATATACTTAGAATAAATTCATGGCAACTGGCAGAATCCCTTAAATTTGCTCTTTGACCAGGATGAAGGCTTTTATGACAAAAAGAGGTACAAGAAGGAAATCCCTACCCTCTTACAAAATAAACAGGAAATAAAAGAACATTCATGGAGGAATACTTACTTTCCTGTCACTGAAAAAATATATCTGACACCAGAATCTCCTATGTGTCCAGTGATGAGAAAGTAACTAAACAGATTTTGGTACTGAGTGGGGTTGTTGCTGTGACTACACCTGACCATATGGTTTAGAAGCTTTGGAATGGTTTGCTGGAAAGGTAGTGAGGTTTGTAGAGAAGCCCTAGAATGGTGTAAGCCAAGCTTAGGAGATTCTGGTCAGAGCTCTAAAGACTAGAATGCTGACAGAAATGTGGACAGTAAAGACCAGCTTTGTGAGATTTCAGTTGGAAATGAAGACTCCATTGGCAGTTCAACTAGACCCCTTTCATGTACACCATGCCAGAAAATTTGTCTTCATTTTGCCCACGTCCTGAGACTTTTTGAGAGACTGAAATTAGATGGACTAATTAATGTGGTAGAAAAAGTTTCAAAGCAGCTTAGTGTTCAGGATGTCTTATGTGTACTACTCCCTATTTTTAGCCAGATTTATAGCGAGAAATCAGGAGCAAATACAAGTCAACAGAGGTGAAAAGTTTTTATTTTCAACAAAAAGGAACAACCTGGAAAGTTGGGGCCCTACAGAGTGTGGCAGTTGAAACAATTAATACTAAAATGAAGTCAACTATTTTTCATCAAGACAACAGGAAAGATGGCTTGAGGGTATGTCAGGAAAACCTACTGTTCACAAACTCAAGGGTACAAACTGTAAAACTTTCATTTAAGAAGACAGCTTTGGCCCTCTGCTCCAATAGTAAGTAGGGAATTGGACTCTTGGGATTTGTTTCAGTGCTCAGTCATGCAGGCACTCACAGTCCTCAGCTGCCATTGTCCAAGGGTGCCTGGCTACTGCATGAAGTGGTAGCGAGCTTGGTGTCATCCACATGGTGCTGGTTTTTCAGGAAAGCTGAACATAAGAGTTACGTGGTCATGAAGGCTTCCACCCAGATTTCAGGAGGCCCAGGGGGCAGTGGTTGAAGCTGCAAGAACAGTGGAGACACTTGCCACAATGTGCTCCAAGGTGTTGGACAGGTAACTACGGGATTTAATGTTTGTGCTGATGAATTTCAATCTTACTTTCATCCCATTCTTTCTTATCCTCTATTTCATCCTTTTGGAAGGGAAATGTTTACCCTATGCCATTGTATGTTAGCAGTATTTAACTTTCTTTATGATTTTTACAGGGTCTCATATCTAAGAGTTTGCCTTGAATCTCACAGGAAACTTTGGATTTGGACTTTCCAGCAATGCTGAAACTGTTAGATTTTGGTGATGCTAAATGGTAGATTAAATACATTTTGTGTAAAGAGATGGATATGAGTCTTTTGGGGAGCAGGCACAGAATGTTATAGTTTAAATTTATATCTTCCCCCAAAGGCTCATGTGTTCAGAGGTTGGGCTTTTGGAAGGTGATTAGATCACATGGGCACTACACTCACAAGTGGATGAATACCTCGATGAATTAATAGCTGAGTATGCTGTTAGAAGTGGAGATTGGATGGAAGAGAGGGTTAGCAGGGGCATTTACCTGAAACGGTCTATCTCCTTCCCTAGTCCCTCTCTGTCTTCTCTGCTTCCTGGACACCATGACATAAGCAGTTTACATTCATCAAACACATCCATCATTTCCTTTCTGACTTATAGCCAGCCAACTATGGATTGAATCCTCTAAAAATCCTAAGCCAAAATAAATCTCTCCTCCTTTAAGTTGTGGGTATCACATATGTTCAGTGACAGAAAGATGACTAAGAAAAATACCAATAAAAACAAAACAAAACAAAAAAACCCTCAAACACTTCAAATAATCAGGAATCATAACACTTAACTCATCTCAGTTTAATTCACCACACTGGCCAGGACAGGAATCACCTGGATCTTGAAGAATGACCGTGTTAGACAGCTTTCCGGTACTATAACAAAATACTTGAGACGACCAATTTATAAAGAAAGATTTATTTTGACTTCAGAGATTTCCATCCATGATCAACTGGTCCAATTGTTTTGTAGGCCTTTGACAAGGCAGTACATTAGCATATAGTAGAGAAAAGTTGCTCACCTCATGGTTGCTAGGAAGCAAAGAGAGTGGAGGGAGCACAGGTCTCAGTATTTCATTACAGATCTAACTTCCTTGAATTAGGCCCTATCTCTTAAGCTTGTACTATCTCCCAGTAGTGACACAGGTGAGGAACCAAGCTTTTAAGGCATGGCCTTTGGTAGATGGATATTTAAGATCCAAATGATAATAGTTACCATTAATCTACTCAGGCAGTAACTTGTAACTGTTGATTTTTTGTTTGTTTGTTTTGGGATTTTTTTTGGGGGGATGGGGGGATACAAGGTTTTGTTATACTGCTCAGGCTGGCTGCCAACTCACAATCCTTCTGCTTTAGCCTTCCAAGAGACACAATATATCACTATACCCACTTTCAACTGTTTTTCAAGACATAGTATACTTGCAGAAGAAAATCAACACATTCTCTGTGACTCAGCATGCAAGTACTGATAAAACTAAGCTCTCTTTTTCCAAATTGGTTAAAAATAAATAGCAATTAGCTTTTACCTGGCAGGACAAGCAGTGTACGGATGTACAGCCATGTCACTGCCTCAGGCTATGTCAATTTGTTATTCTCTGGTGTAGCGTAGTCCTAGAGGACTTGACATTCCACACAACACTACATTTGCAAATCTAGTGTATGTTGATGTGCTGATTGTATCTAACAGATTAAAGAGTAGAAAATAGTTTAGATACCTTTATAAGAAAGATGTAAAACAGAAGGTGATTAATTCAGGGGTGAAAGAAAGTTTCAAGGGGATCAGTGGTCTGGATCATACAAAAAGGTTCCCTCAAAGATTTCACTGTGTGATACTGCACCTCATTCAATCTACCAGCCTAAAAATGGGCAGAATGCTCAATAGATCTTTTGAGAAAAAAAATTTTTTTTGGTATTGGGAATTGAATTCAGGACCTTGTGCTTGGCAGGTGGGTACTGTGCTGCTGACTATATCCACAGCCCTGAATTTTTTTTTTTTTTTGGTGGTTTTGTTTTTGTTTTTGCTTTTTGGTGTTTTAAGACAGGGTCTTACTATGTAGTTTGGGCTGGTCTTGGATGATGTAGCTCAGGCTGGCCTTTAGCTTACAAGGGTGATCGTCCTGCCCTAGCCTTTCAAGTGCTGGGATTACAGACATGTACTACCATGCTCGGCATCCTTTGAATTTTGGATGCAACATTTTCAAGATTTGAATGTGCTTTAGTGCATCTACATAGTCACCTTTAAGGCTTCCAGTTTCAAGTGAAGACCACAACAAGTTAAGGGTGAAGCATGAGTTTATCAAGCACCTGGTCCAAATTACCAAGCAGACCCAATAATACTTGAAGTGTCCATGGTATACAATGTATGGCTAGAAGCTTCTGGCAAATACCCAGAGTAGATGCACAGCACAATGTTTTGGTACTTTAGGGCAAATCTAGACCCTCTTTTCGAATTAAATTAAATTCTATTTTTGCAGTCCTGGGGATTGAACCCAGGTTCTTGCACATGGTAGCCAAGCACGACATCACTGAGCTACAACCCCAGCTGCTATGTCGACTTTTTCAATGGTGGCCTGCAGGAGCGCGATGCATGTCTGTTTCTCGCTGCCATGCTGGCTACCTGCAGGAAGAAAGTGTCCAGATGGTGGCCCGAAGGAAACAAGCATCTCCAATTACAGCCTGTGGGTGCATGGGGTGTGTCTCTTGTCTCTGTGCCCACTTTTGAAGGTAAAAATCCTGCTTTTTATATTGGTTCTGGGTTACCACTAATCTGTGTTAGAATAACCATGAACAGTCAGGCATACTTGTTTTTTTTGTTTTTGTTTTTTTTTTTGGTACCAGGGATTGAACTCACAACCTCGCACCTGCCTGGCAGGCACTCAGGCCACTGAGCTAAATCCCCGGCCCAGTCAGGCATACTTGTATGCCAGCACTCAGGAGGCTGAGTCAGGAGGATCATCATGAGTTCAAAACCACTACATAGCAAGATCTTGTCTCAAAAAAACCAATTAAAAAAGATAGCCATGGACAAGAAGTAATTAAAGCAAAACTGAGTAATTTTTGAGATCATGTGGCCAAAAAGCATACAGTACATATAATCAGTTCTTATAAATAAGTTCACCACCTCTCCTCTGGAACCCATTACAAGTTTAGAGAAAACAGCAAGCACTGAAGGAATATTTAAACATACCATGAGAATGCAGTAAGAAATAACAAAACATGGGACTTTCTCAAGAATATGTGACTCTTTAAAAGTCAATTAAAATGGGAGGGACAGGTGTGTCTCCGTGGTAAACCACACTTTCAGCATGCATGAGGCCTGAATTCCATCCCAAGCAATAAAAAAAGAAAAAAAAAAAAAGAGAAAGAAACAACAGAGACTGGTCTAAACTAAAAAGACATGAACAACTGCAATATATAAGCCTTAAATGATTCTTAGATACAAAAACACAGAAAGCATACAGAGGAATAATGTGCAGAATTCTAGTGTATCACAAAGTAAATGGTAGATAATATTAATATTCTTAATTTTCTCAGGTGAAATAATACTATGGTGTAGCTGGACATCTTTAGGAGGTATATTACCCAGTAATCAAAGGAAAAATTTCACATATGCAATTTATGCTCAACTTACACACAAATGATGGTCCACCATTAAATGAAAAATGACAAACCCATGCAGCAATGAAAATGTGTAAATCTGTGCATGCCTATAAAAAATTATAGCACTCTGGGAGGCTGAGGCAGGTAGACTGTAAGTTTCAGCCCAGCCCGGGCAACTTGGCAACCTAGTAAGATCCTGTCTCAAAAGTGAAACAAAAACAGGTGGTGGTGGTGGTGATGGTGGTGATGGTGGTGGATGGAGACGTAGGTCACTGTGAAGCCCTGAGTTCAATCCCTAGTACAAACAACAAACAAACAGTAAATATATAAATCTGTTTTACTTAAGATGGTACTCACAAAGTGTGTATTAGGTAGTATGAAATAGGAAGAAAATGTGCAAATAGGGAGGGGAACACAGGAGAGGGGATGGGGAAAGGAAAAAAAGGAAAAATTTAAAAAATGAGAAAAGGAAAAAATATGGGGTAAATGGCGAGGAGAGGAGGGGTTGAAGGGAGGGTAGAGGAATGGGAAAAAAAGAATCAAGTTATATCATGTACAGGTACAAATTCTCTATGATGAATGTGATCATTATGTATATGGAAAGTGTACCAATAAAATCTGATTAAAAAAAAGACTGTACTCACTTAAAATGTTCATTGTATTGGGTATTTCTTGTACCAGATGGTCCAATTTTAATTAAAAAAAATGTGGGAAAAATACACTTCATTCAAACGTTATTAATAACGAATATGAATTATTCTGGTACCACTGTAGTAAAACTTCCATCCTTTCCTCCAGGAGGCCTGTTTTGAAGCTCTGTGGGAATGTACAGGCCTAGCGACTCCAAATGAGGAGACCAGCTGAACATTTGTATTTTCTCCAGTAGGAGGACTTGCAGTCCCATCTTTTCACCTATATAGAGAAATATTAACGCCCTAGACGCCTAGGAATCGACTTCATCTTTCTACTGCAACACTGTGTATCAAAAGAAAAGGATGTCACTGGGTGGAGAGGCGCACACCTGTCATCCCAGTAGTCTGGCAGGAAGCT
The DNA here is from genome assembly GCA_004363535.1 of Dasyprocta punctata. NCBI lineage: Eukaryota > Metazoa > Chordata > Mammalia > Rodentia > Dasyproctidae > Dasyprocta > Dasyprocta punctata. The sequence goes on along the minus strand of RJWM01031673.1, from coordinate 1,076 downwards.
GAAGCAGGAGAATGGTTAATTTCGAGTTCAGTCTGGGCAATTCAATGAGACCCTGTCTCAAAAAAAAAAAAAAAAAAAAAAAAAAGGACTGGGGGTGTAGCTCAGTGCAATCACCAGTGCCACAGAATAATAATAATAATGATAATGATAATAATGATAATAATGATGATGATAATAATAATAATAATTAGAAGAAAAGAAAAGGAAAGGAAGAGGAGGCCTTCTTGGACCAACTTTTACTCAACGCTCACCTGAACTCTCTGGAATCGCCAAATCCTTGAGGAGAAAAGGGGCTGGGGCCGGACGCAAGGTTACTAAACGGCTGAAATTCCTTTCCTTCTGGGACAGAATCAGAAAGGTTGCTCAGAGCACAGCGGCTGAAGCATCCGAAGCCGCGCCCCGCAGGACCAGGACCGCTCGCGCCGGCACCCGGATCCCGACTCGGCCGCGCCCGCAGGATGCGCTCGCCCCGGCTCTCCACTCTCCACGGGCCGCCGACGTCCCCTCTCCCGCCACTTCTGGGACTCCCGCCCCCACACGAGAGGTGAGGACGATGGGGCAGACCCACCATGAGGAGGGGAACTCGACACAGCACCGAGCCACCAGCGCTGCAAAGGACAACGGCGACCCGTTGGCGTCACTTCCGCTTCCGGCCGCGCGCGCGGAACCCGCGGGATTAGAAGCTCTGCCGCGTCCAGCACCAGGCAGGCACAGAACTGCAGTGTCCGCCGGGCGTGTGAGCGCAGGTGACTCTCGGACGAAGGCGGAGCTGGGGCAGGAGGCAGAAACAGGCGCACAGGCCCTGGTTGAGGGGACAACTGGGGTGGGACGCGACCCACAGGATGCTCACAAAAACTTCCTTATCAGACTCTGCCAGCATCCCTAGAGCCCTTACATTGATTCATCTATGCTGGCAGTAGAAGCGATGGCATGGCCTGGCTCTTCTATTCAGTCTTTGCATACACAGCCGTTATTGCTCCCCGCTTTTATTTATATATTTATTTATTTGGTACTGGGAATTGAACTCAGGACCTTGTGCTTGCCAGGCAGGTGCTGTGCCACTGAGCTGTATCCCC
>RJWM01031672.1:0-22305 GCA_004363535.1 Dasyprocta punctata | reverse complement strand
TTTAATGAGGGCACAGAAGAGGCTGCAGAGAAATGCAGAGGTGCTCACTAGACAAAGGGCTGGGGGCTGCTTGTATTAACTTTCATTGGGGTGATGCTAAACTAGCTGGTGACAGTGGAGCAGGAGTGATGTTTTATCTAGGGATTGGAGTGCCTTTGGCACAAGTGGGAAGGAAAGGCAGGAGGTCTGTTTTGGGTCTCTAGCACTGGAGGAAGAATTGCAAGATGTCTTTTTATGATCTCACCATGTTGGACCTCCATCATGATGACTGGCAGATTTATGTGGCTAAAAACCTATCATTCCTGTCTTTTGGTGATAGGGGCTGATGACTCCCTTACACTGCTTCCTGCTGGACAGGGATGTCCTGTTGAGAGTTGGGAGGGTTGACGGGATGACGGTTGTTGCCCATATAGAAGCTGGAATCAGGTGTTTCGGTGAGGACAAGAATCTCATCATTGGTAAACACGCACATCCTGGAGTGAACAAACTTTGAAAAAAAGTTTAAAACCACAGGGAGCTTTAAGTAAAAATATGATGAGTATTTTGAGAGGTCCTGTCAAGGGAAGGCAATTGGGAGCTTTGCCCCCTCAGAGAAGACCAGATGGAAAAACCTTGTGAGTGATATTAATGTCGCTGGAGAGAATCTGGAATGTTTGCTTAAGGAGAGAAGAGATGGAGAGCTGTGGTGTGGGGAGTCCAGGTCTGTGGGGGGAGAGACAACGTCAGCAAGAGTACTTAGAAGTGGGGCTCTAACGGGCATTGAGTGAAATACGAGGCCTGAGGAGGGACCCACTCTGCCATAAAAGTTATACCTCTGTGTCTTGTCTAAGGAGTACTGGTGAAAGGAGGTGTTTTGGATGATTACGTCTAAAGGAATGCTTTTTTGTTTGTTGTTATAGCTATGTCTCCTGTTTGTGTGGAGGGGTAAAACTGATGGTACGGGAAACGAAGAGTGACAGATGTACTGATGGCTGTGTAGTTAATTGCTGTAAGGGGTTTGTTAACAGTTTTGGAGATGGTAGAGGTGAAGGTGGGGGCATTGTGGGAGCTCGTATAAAGTGTAGGGAGAGGCTGGCTTTGAGTTGGGGTTATTTGTTGTGTGTTGTGGTACTGGAGAATTTTGGTTTGAACTTGGGATTTTAGGTTGGGATGTATGTGGGAGAGAGGAATAGTGAGGTTGAAAGTTGTGGAGTAGGCTGTCAGTAAAGCTTTGTGTCCTAGCAGGAGAATGAGCAGAAATAGTAGAAGAAGGAGTAAGACTGAGGGTTTTATTTTAGGCAATGCAGGTATTTTGAACCTAACATTGTAGTGAGGAATAGGAGAGTTTTGGTTTTGTAGGGAGAGATTATCCAAAGTATGACAGTGAAGATGAGAACCAGCAGTAAAAAATGACAAGCAAGTAAAGGGAATAACAGAACACTGGGCTATGAATGGGTGAGGCGGAGGTGTGTGGGTTTTATGATGAGGTATGTGTGTAAAATCTATTAGTTTTTATCTGGATTGTGTCCACAAAGTTGGTGGGTTGGGAGAGAAGCAGGTAAGTGTCTCTCAGGAGAGGTTTTGATGCAAAGGTGACAGTTGTGAGTGACTTGATGAATAATATTTTTTTAGAGAGGGATGAGTAGTGACTGGAGTTAGAAGTTTATATGAGGCTTGAGTGTCTATATGAAAGCAGTTATGTATGTTAGTGATGATGTGTAAGGCTTGTTGATCTGGGAGGAGGAGCTTTGATTTTTGGAAAATTGATCTCTGAGTGTTTTGGCTATAAATGGGTTTGTGAATTAAGTGTGGTTGTATAGGTGAATATTGAGGTGAGGGCAAGGTGTTTGGGGTGAGAGAGGTATGGCTGTTGTGTAGCTAATTTGGCCTGTGTGTCTGCAAAGGTATTATCCTGAGAGAGTCTGGTGATGTTTTGTGTCCCTTATAGTGAATGATGGTTACCTGTTTTGGAAGTTGTGTTGCCTCTCGCAATTTGAGAGTGATAGGTGTTATTAGTGATGGGGGGGACCCTTGAGTATTAATTAGATCTCTTTTTTGTCAAGTAGTATGAGAGTAAAGGATTTTAAATGTATATTTGGAGTCAGTATAAATGTGTAAATATTTATGATTTTGTCTTTAGTGTGAGGGCCCATGTGAGGGCAATTAGTTTTATTTTTTGTGAAGATGTTTTGGGTAGTAGTGGACTTGTCTCTATTACCTTAGAACAATTGATTATAGCATATTTTGGTCTCTTCTGAGTGTTTTTGTTGCCATCTATGAACCATGTATCAGAAGCTGTAGGGAGAATACTGTTAATGTGAGGGAGGGGAGCAGGAGTCATCTGTAGGACCACAGTATAATTGTGGACAGGGGTCTCCTCAGAGGTGAGAAGTAAGGTGGCAGGGTTGAGGGAGCTGCTGGCACAGATGGTGATTGTAGGGTCCTGTGTGAGTATTAAGTGAACTTGTTATAGGCAAGAAGTCATTAAGGCAGGAAGTGTCTTGTGTGAAATAAGGTTGTTGGGGCAATGGGGTGAGTGAACTGTAATTGATTGTTTTAAAGTAAACTCTTTGGCCCCTTGTGTCAGTGTGGCTGCTGAGGCAAGTGCTCAAAGGCAGGGAGGTCAGCTCGGTATTGTATTGTCTTCTTGTCTGAGAGGTATGCTACTGCTTGGAAAGAAGGGTGTGTGTGTCTGTGTTAAAGCTCCTACAGCATTATGATCTTGAGAGGTAGAAAGCTTGGGTTGGGTCAGAGAGAGTGAAGGCTGGGGCCTTTGAAAGGGCCTCTTTTAGTTTAGAAAATGAGGAGTGTATAGGAGTAGCGGGATTGAGAGGCTCTGATAGGGAACCTTTAGATGTCTTACAAAGAGGTTGGGCTAGTGTAGCAAAGCTAGGAATCCAGAGATGAAATAAAGTTGTCAAATTTAAAAAAGATAAAACGTGTTGTTTTGTAGTTGGCACCTGGAGATCATGGAGACAGGCTTTGTGATCTGAGGTTATAGAGCGAGTGGTGGGGACAAGAGTGAAACCCAGGTATTTAACCTTTGGTGAAGCTATTTGGGCTCTTATAGGGGACACCCTGTGTTTGTGATTTGAGAGAAAGTTGAGAGGGGTAGCCGTATGTTGTATAGTTAGAGCATAGGATGGAGAGCAGAGGAGAAAGTTATCTGTATTGGAGAATAGGGCTAGGTTTGAGATTGAGAGATGCAAGGTCAGCAGCAAGGGCTTGGCTGTGAAAGTATGGATTATCCCTGAAGCCTTGAGTTAGGACTGTCTAGGTCAGCTGTGTAGATTGGAGAGCGTCTGGATTTGTCCATGTAAAGGCAAAGAGATCTAGACAATCAGAGTGTAAGAAAATAGTGAAAAATGTATCTTTAAGGTCTAATGCAGGAAAGTGAGAGGTACATGGAGGAGTATGAGACAATGTAGTGTAAGGGTTGGGCACCACCAGGTGAATTGGCGCCATCGCATTGTTAATAGCTTTGAGATCTTGGACTAGGCAGTAGGAGCTGTTGGATTAGAGGACAGGGAGAAAAGGGGTGTTATAAGGCGAGGGAGTGACTTTTAGAAACCCATTGGTTAACAAGTAGCAGATTATAGGTTTGAGCCCCCGTTGATGTTTAGGGGCTATTGAGTGTTGGGGAACAGAAGGGAAGACTGAGGGGTGTTTGAGGCAAATTAGCAGTGGAGTAATGTTGGTGGCATGAGTGAGATTGGAGGTGTCCCAGACTGTAGGGTCGATGAGGGAGGAGAGAAGGGGAGGGGCTGAGTCAGTGGCACATGACAGTTGGGATTAGAGAATGAGAGTAGTGGGGAGAGAGAGAATATAAGAAAAATTGAGTTTTTGGAGTGGATTTTTATCAAAAAAGGGTACCGGACAGGTTGGGATAATAAGACAGTTGTGTGTAAAGAAAAGGGTTTGGAATCTACAGGGGATAGGTCCTGTCTGGAGAAGTCGTGTACGTTGGCCATCAACTCCCACAACAGAGACTGCAGGCCGGGAACGTCAACCCAAAAACTCAGGAAAAAAAACTATGGATGGCCTCCATACCAACAAGGAAAGAGAGGGTTTTACCTGAGATGTCCAGTGAGACTCAGGGCTCTGAGCGAGATACCTCGGTGGGGGCCATGGGCCCCGAGCCTTGTCGATCCTCTTCAGTGGTGATGCCGAGCAGATCAGCTGGTGATGACTCTGAGGCAGCAGTGTCCTGTCCTGTGAGGGCAGGGAAGGTGATGACTTACCCACTGTCTGGCGGACAGGGCAGTCACATTTCCGGTGGCCCTCTTGGTTGCAGATGGGACTGGTTCCTAGTCGTAGCCGCAGGTCAGGGCAGGCTCGTGTCCAGTGTCTTTCTTCTGCCACACTTGAAGCATGGTGGGGTGGGGCTTGGGTTTTAGATTTATTTTCCTCTGGTCTGTGTTTTATCTTGAGCCCCGAGCACTGTCACAGCAACTGTGGCCAGAAATCGGCCTTGGAGTTTTAGCCCAGAATGCAACCTTTTTAAGGTTGTCCTGTTTTTGTTGTTTTTGTCTTTTGTTGAACACATGGAAAGCCATATCTAGGAGGTCTCCCTGGGGGTATTGAGGGCTAAGGTCTGACTTTTTGAATTTAGTCTGAATGTCTGGTGCAGGTTTTGAAATAAAATGGGAGTTTAATCTTTTGTTGAGGGGACAGAGTGAAAGTGAGACTAACATAAAGATATTTGTAGATAGGATTAAACAATGAAGTTAAACTTTTTGATATAATTGTATGGGTCAGCAGCAGAGGATGTTACATGGTGAAAGATATGTGAGAGATGAGAGAGGGAAAAGGGGACATGAACATAGATTAAGCTTTTGGTACCTGTCATCTCACAAAGGGGAAAGAGAGGTTAGGGTGAGCATCATGTCAAAGGTGGTTGCGGTAGGAACAGCAAACATGTGGGAAGGGTCACCAGATGGCGGTGAGTGTGAAGGGCCTCAAGATGGTGGCAAGAGGGAGGAGTGAGATCTGGTGTTGGAGAAAAAGGTGACAGTGGAGTGGAGGAGGAGCAGGAAAGGGACTTGGGTTGAGGAGGAGAGAAGATGGCAATGGAGGAATAGTGGGGGAGGTAGGAGGCGCAAGTGAAGATGGCGGCAGAGAACAAGGAGAGCTTTGTGGGTGTGGGGGCGGGGCAAGAGCAGAAGGGATGTCTTCCGTAAGGTCAGCAGGATTGTCAGGTAAGGGTTTTGGCAGTGTGGAGCAGGCCAGAAGTATTTGGGTTGCTCCACATGCCCAAATGAGGGAGGGGCATGCCCTGAGAGCAAAAAAGGCCTGAAGATAAGGAACCTGACCATTTGCCATATGATAGAAAAATTGTTTAAATCACAGAGGTTGGCAGTTATTATCAAGCTTGTAATGAGGCCAAGCCATCTGGCAGTAAAAAGCCAATTTTTAGCCTATGAGGTGCCTCTGCGACCAAGAGCAAGTGTTCAGAGGTTACAGAGCGAGTAGTGGTCTCAACAGGCACCTAAGTGGAGTGTGTTTTTGTGGCAGGGAATGAGTATTCCCCATAATGATCAAGTTAAGGGTGAGCCAGTGAACTGAGAATGGGTCGCGAACCTGAGGTGGGCTGTCACCAACCTCAGGAGCGCGTTCGAGGAGAGGTCCCAACAATTGAATCTCCCAGTCATCACCAGGAGAAACGCAAAATGGGAAATGAGTGAGGAGTGACCCAGCGTAGGCCTACAACTTAGCGAGACAGGCACCCCGAATGAGTGTGTGGCTCACCTGTGGAAACCTGGGGAAATGAAGGCTGGCTGGTGGTGCGTGGGAAGTGGCTAATAACGGCAACAGCAGGGAACTCCGAGAAGAGAGAGGGAGAGATTGGCTTGTAGGTCAGGGAGGGCTCAAACCAGGGGATAGCCCCCCAGGAGCAATGTGGTCCCAACCACTCTGAGTCTAAAATGGCACCAACTGATTGAATATTTTTGTACTCCATATGAAGTAGTGCAGAAAAAATGAGAGAGATAAGGAGACAGAGGAGGAGGCCTTTAATGAGGGCACAGGAGAGGCTGTGGAGAAACACAGAGGCTCTCACTAGACAAAGGGCTGGGAGCTGCTTGTATTAACTTTCATTGGGGTGATGCTAAACTAACTGGTGACAGTGGAGCAGGAGTGATGTTTTATCTAGGGATTGGAGTGCCTTTGGCACAAGTGGGAAGGAAAGGCAGGAAGTCTATTTTGGGTCTGGAGCACCAGAGGAAAAAGACTGATAAGTTGTCTCTTTATGATCTCCTCACCATGTTGGACCTCCATCATGAGGACTGGCAGATTTATGTGGCTAAAAATCTATCAGTTTGTCTCACATCTAAGTTGTTTCAGCACTTGGAGGAGAAAGATCAGGCATGTGGAAGGAGGGCAGAGCACAGGACACCATGAAAAACCACTTTCACTTAAATCCTGGTACAGAATGAATACCAGTTCTTTGACGCAGTTAGAGAAACCTTTGCTTCTTTCATAGTTTACATCTAATATTTTATTAGACGTAAACCTTAGTCCATGAAGGAGTCAATAAGTAACGATGACCTCATTTAATTCACTAATCACAAGGGTTCTATTTTAGGATCGTGTGTACTGGATAGATGGGGAAAATGAAGCAGTTTATGGTGCCAATAAATTCACTGGATCAGAGTTGGCTACTCTAGTCAACAACCTTAATGATGCCCAAGATATCATCGTCTATCATGAACTTGTACAGCCATCAGGTAACGTGGGGAAGCACAGTCTTTAGTGACCACTATAAGACAGCAGCATGACCCACAACCTACTGGGTGTCAATAGCTCTTTAGCAGCTCAAGTTTCCTTAAAATGGAGCTGTTGCCCTCCTGTTCTCCACCTCCAATACTGTACACTTAATGTTCAGTACGTTATTTCTGCCATCTCCGTGAGCGAAGTTCAGAACATCTGCTCTTAGCTACCTTTCAACTCTCCATGTCAGAGCTTTTATCTCTTTCTTCCATATGCCCCAATCCATCAGTCCCTCTCACTAAGCCTGTTGCGCCAGACTTCATAGTAACCTTTTATGCCACAAACATTCTCTACTATTTATTTTCTAGTGTTGCCATAGTAAAGTACAACAAATTGGGTGTCTCAACCAACAGCAGTCTATTGTCTCACGGTTCTGGAGGTTAAAAGTCCAAAATCAAGGTTTGGGTAGCTTGGTTCCTTCTGAGGACTAGGAAGAAAGGATGTGTCCCTTGCCCTTCTCCCTAGCCTTTAGATGGCCATTTTCCTATGTCTGTTCATATCATCTTCCTTCTATACATGGTGTGTTCAAATTTCCTCTTCTAAGAAGGAAATCAGGCATGCTGGAATAAGGCCAACTCTAATGGCCTCATTTTAACCTGATTAAAATCATCTATGAAGACTTTGTCTCCAAATAAAGTACGGAACATTAGGACTTCATCTTACAAATTTTAGGAAGAGACACAGTTCAACCCATAACACTGCCCTCCCCACTATGACACTTCTTATACAGGATTGTACAGATCCTCAAACACTTTCTGCCTCTCAAAACATTCATCTGGTCTATCTCAAATCTCCCATTGATAAATTTTTCCTGCTGCTTTATAAGAGAAAGTCAAGGAAAGCCACAAGAACATGTGCTACCTCCTTTTGAGCCTTCACTCTACACCTTGGATGAATAATGAGAGCCAGTCTTAGCCTCACACACATACTCACACATTCACTCTCTTCCTGCCCATCTCTACTTATGGCACTTGTCTTTTGAAGACAAACTGTAGCTCTTACTCTACCTCCAAGAAGTCTTTTTGAGCCTGGTGTTCTTAGATCTTGCTGCCTCTACGCTGATAGCGATTTTCCATTTATATTAGTTCCACTTGAAGTTTTGACAGGGTAGACAAGTCCAAGGTCCATGGAGCCAATGAGTATATATGGTAGATTCTGGAATATCTATATTAAAGGTCTCTTTTCTGAGTAGGTAAAAACTGGTGTGAAGAAGACATGGAGAATGGAGGATGTGAATACCTGTGCCTGCCAGCACCACAAATTAATGAACACTCTCCAAAGTATACTTGCTCCTGTCCCAATGGGTATAATCTAGAGGAAAATGGGCGACAGTGCCAAAGTAAGGCTTTTTGTGTTTCAAAAAAAGGCAGAACATACATAGGCAATATAAACCACTAGCTATAAAAACTGGCTTGAGTTTTAAGAATTCTGCTTTAGCTAACCTGGAATAACTTTGAGAACATATCCTCTACTGTTGCATGTCATATGTTCATTTTGGTACTCTAGGCCTAACTTGTAATCAGTATCAACATTAGGCAAATTTATAGGTTACTAAGATATCAACAACATGCCTTATGATAATTTGTACCAGTTAGTCACATAACAGCACTGAGCTAGCTGACTTGCAGATAATCAAATGAAGTCTTAACATTTCTTTCCATGGAAAGCAGAGTAAATTTGTGCTTAAGGAAAAGAAACATTACACTTAAGGGAGGCACTAGTTACAAGAAACTTCATGGCCAAATGCAGTGATGGTAGACCCTTTAGAGCCCTCAGTGATAACAAATAGCCAGCTGTGGCACACGTGCCTTAGGTTTACCACCACTGGCCTCATGGATAACAGTAGCTTAAACTGAACTTGCATTGCAATCTTTTCTTTTTAACTTTCAACTAAATGGCAAATTAAACTTACTTGTAAGCAAGGGACTCAGATGATGAGACTCGTATTAGCTTAATTCTGGGACATGACAGGGACTTAGTCATTACTGAGAAAGAAGCTGCAAGATAATTTGATGAGCTTGCTACACCAGAGAATCTTGAGAATGTTTCTCGTAACTTGCAGAAGTCTGAGATACTGTTAAGAATGGTTGTTAAAGTGTGGCTGTACGTCTTTTTCAGAATCCACAGGTGAGCCCTCAGTTTCATGTGTCTCTATTTTTGTACAAAGGTCATTTCTCTCAATTTAGGCACATCTACTAGGAAACTTAGGTCAGCACAGATTTGTCACTTGCACCTGGTACTAAAATAACTTTTTGCACGGCTTGTCCAAACTGAACAGCTAGCCATTCAGGAACCTTGGCATTAACCAGGTTCTTGGTTTTTACAATCCAGGTACTGCAACTACTGTGGCTTACAGTGAGTCAAAAGACACCAACACAGAAATTCTACCAACTAGTGGACTAGTTCCTGGAGGTATTGGGCTCAATCCTGTGAACTGTTAATCTCAACTAACAGCCACATTCTTTATATCTTAAGCAATTAATTTGGCTTTTAACTACTAGCTCAGCCCCTTATTGGTAACCTGTATTTAAATTCCAAAGACTTAGAGTCTATGTTTCCTAGATTGCCCACACTTATTAATGTTTCTGCTGTGGAGCTGTTAGTGAAATGATTCTTAGTGCATATGATTTAAATGCCTCTAGGCTAGAGTTTTTTTGGGTATATAATTGTAGAAGACATTGGACATCAGTATTGGGTGCAAAGGCACAAGGGTAGATTTCTGAGTCTGAATTCAAGTCCTTATAAACTAATTCCTTTTACTCCCCTGTAGGGATCAATTCAACCACAGCAGTACCAGAGGTCAGTGTTCCCCCAAAAGGAACTTCTGCAGCTTGGGCCATCCTTCCCCTCTGTAAGTATTCTCTTTATGGATGGATCTGTTGTTGGATAACAAATGGACATTTCTAGTCCACCTGGACTCACTTTCCCATATACTGTCACAGTGCTTGTGATACCAAATTACATTCACTCCCCACTCTACACAGCACATGAAGGGGCCATACTTTTTCTTTAGTTTGTCCCCAGCACAGTAACAGTCCGTGGTTAGTGTTAACCAATTACGTAAAAGCTCCTTATTGTTTTTCACTTCAGGGTTCTTAGGCTAGCCCAGCCCCAATTACCTTAAGTCCTTTTAACAAGAGTTCTATTCTGTTTCCTTTTGAAATGTTTACGCTGCTTCACGCGGAGAAGATGCAAAGATGCTTAAATGCTTTCTTAAAGGGTTATAGGACTTGTAGAGGGTAAATTAAAAGTAGTTAAGGATTTTCAAGTCCAAGGAAAAGGATTTCTGAAGCTATTATCAGACATATAAACTAAGGTACTTTGCTGGAATAGTCTCTTACCCTAGATTACTCACTTATCCTTACTTAACATTCCAGGACCACCTAAATAGCTTCTGGAAAGCTAATTTAGTTGGTGTAGGGGTGGGACCCAGGACTGTGTGCTTGCCTGGCTAGATGTGGCTCATTCGGTTCTGGTACATAGGATAATACAACCACTGAACTGAGCTTACTGCAACGTTCTGGCTCATTGATATTATAACTTTTAGTTATTTCCCAGCTCTCTAGAACATGAACCTTTTATTAATGTCAATTATCATGGATCTCTGCACATGACCATTTTCATATGTTCTGATGCCAGACCTCGTTTCGTCATCTTCTAACTTTTGCAGTACTCTTAGCCATGGCAGCAGTAGGTGGCTACCTAATGTGGAGGAACTGGCAACACAAGAACATGAAGAGCATGAACTTTGACAATCCTGTGTATTTGAAGACCACAGAAGAGGACCTCTCAATAGACATTGGTAGACACAGTGCTTCTGTTGGACACACATACCCAGCAGTAAGTCAACTTTGTGTTTTTGTACACCATGACTTGAAGTGAGACACTTCCAAAAGGAGACCACTCACTTGAGCTATGGCTGTTTGGTCCAGGGACAGCCATTAGACTGTCTAGCCTTTTAGAACGTCAGTCAGTCAGTTAATGAGCATCTCACCCAAGATGGCAAGTAGGTCGATTTAAGGTCATTTCTGTACTACAGTATTTGACGTTTTTTTTGTAGAAACAACGTGTTAGTACAAATCAAGTAGCTTCTTTTAAAACTGAAATCTTTGGCTTCTGTATACATGTAAATTGTCTCTGTATAATATATATATATATATGGATATATATTTTATGTATATATATGTATATACATATACATTACATACTTATGTATGTATGCATACATATATATATATATATATATATATATATATATATATTTGAGTTGCTTTAAATCGGTGTAGCCAAAAGTACTGAATGTTTTACTTAGAAAGGTACCGCAGCCGGGCGTGGTGGCGCACGCCTTTAATCCCAGCACTCGGGAGGCTGAGGTAGGTGGAGCGTTGTGAGTTCGAGGCTGGCTTGGGCTACAACGCGGCGCAAGGCCGGCCTGAGCTACATAGTGCGACCCTGCCTCAAAAAAACCAGGGCCGGGAGTTTGGCTCAGTGGCTTAAGTGCCTGCCCTGGCAGGTGCGAGGTTGTGAGTTCAATCCCCAGTGCCGGAAAAAAAAAAAAAAAAAAAAAAAGGTACCCCTTTTCATCTAGTGTAGCTAGTTTTTCTTTCAGTGATGGAGTTATTCATTTGTCCTTCAGATGAAACCCAGATGAGTATTTGGCCTTCACTGAGTAACAAGCTGAACAAAACATGTACTGAGCACACCCATCTTGAGTTCTCTGGAGACACATGTAACAGCGGTCAGTTGGTAGCAAATGTGTCTTTCATGTTTTTTCCCCAAGGATTATCATCATTATATCAAGGATTATGATCATTATATAGAATTTGCAAAATCAGTCGTACTATTTTCACTTTCTACTAAGTAGGTACGGGTTGTATAACCCTTTTCCAAATACTTGGAACCAGAAAATCTTTCAGAGATTGGAGTTTTTCAGATTTGGGAACACTTACATACACGTAATGAAATATTTTTGGATTGCAACCGAAGTTGAACACAAAATCCATTTATTTCATGCTTGCCTTGTATACGTAGCCTGAAGGTAATTTTATATAGTAACTTAGTGCACATTCAGCTAGACTGTAGCCCGTATGTAACATGAGGTCAAGTGTGAAATTTCCCACTTGTGGTGTCATATTGGTGTTTAGAAAGCTTCAAATATTTGAGCATTTCATATTTCACATTTTTTCAGGTTAGGGAGTTGAATTTAAGTTACATGCATGAATGCTATGACTCAATACCATCTTGTTTTTGACTTCTCTCCTAAATACTTTGGGTCTTTGAATAAGTAACTCAAAAACAAAATCTATATTAGAGAGCAGAGTTGCCACCAGTGAGTAATCACCAAGCTCATTCTGAACTTTTTTCTTTTCCACAGATATCAGTTGTAAGCACAGATGATGATCTAGCTTGACTTCTGAGACCCATCTTGACCTTTGAGGTTTAAACCAATAATAGCCACTTTGGAATGGTAACCGAGCCTGCAGCTGAAGTCTCTTTCTTCCTCCCATCTGGAAGAACATCAAGATATCTTTGTGTGGATCAAGCTTGTATACTTGACCATTTTTATATTATTTTTGTAAATATTCTTGTCCACATTCTACTTCAGCTTTGGATGTGGTTACCAAGTATCTGTAACCCTTGAATTTTTAGACAGTATTGCCGCCTCTGGCCAAATATGCACTTTCCCTAGAAAGCCATATTCCAGCAATGAAACTTGTGCTATAGTGTATACCACCTGTACATACATTGTATAGGACATCTGTAAATATCCCAGAGAACAATCACTATTCTTAAGCACTTTGAAAATATTTCTATGTAAATTATTGTAAACTTTTTCAATGGTTGGGACAATGGCAATAGGATAAAACGGGTTACTAAGATGAAATTGCCAAAAAAATTTGTAAACTAATTTTGTACGTATGAATGAATTCTTTGACCTCAATGGAGGTTTACAAAGACAGTTCAAACTACTGTACATTTTTTTTCAAGTGCTAAAAATTAAAGCAAGCAGCTTAACCATGGTTTGTGCCTATTCCTCTAAGATTAATTGTTAAAAATAGCCTGAGTAGTATCAAGTCTTCTAACTAACTGTATAAGCTGCCACTCTTGTTGTGCATCTAAGCCTGTAATTGAGCAAGCTTCTCTTACAACCAAGTACTAACTAAAGACAAGGTACCATTTAACATTTTCTCTCTAAATGTTTATTTTGTAAAAGAAACTTCCTTAATCTATACCCAGATTCCTCTTGATTACAGAACTCCTTTTCTCATTAATTTGTTTTGATCTAGAAGCGTGTGCTGAAATTTGTAAGAATTCTCCTGCTTCCTACACAGTTCTCTGTTTTCCATATTCTGTCATTTAGATCAAGGACTAGTGCCTTCTAAGGCATAGGAGAAGTCTACTCTGTCTTACTATAAAAATGCTTAGGAAGAAAAACAACCAGCATTATTCTTGAATCTAAGGTGATGGTTCTCAGTGTGGTCCCAGGTGCATCAGTATCTGTATCATTGGGGAACTTGATAGAAATACACATTCTTAGGCACCATCCCAGACCTATTGAATCAGAAACTCTGGGGCTGGGGCCCAAGAATCTATGTTTTCACAAGCCCTTCCCATGACACTGATATAACCTAAAGTTTGATAACCACTGTTGTATAGTGATTCATGGAAAATATCATTGTAGTATGTTCAAAATTGTCAACCTGGTTAGACTAGGACAGATTCCTTCTGTGAGAAATTTCTGGAACTTTTAGTATAAAGAACAAATAAGGAGTTTGAGTATGGTGAGGTTGGTCATCACTTCCTTATGCTAGAGTTTCCAAGTGTCTGGAAGCAAAGGAGAATGCAAAAGTTGAAACACTGAGAAAATGGTGTAGGTTCAATGTGCAGTGGGCAGTCTGCTTCAGAAGATGCTGTAATCCATCTGGAATTAATGACAAGTGCAACAGCAAGAAGATGAGCAGAAGATGTCCGAGTAGGTACACAGATCAATGAAATATAATGCACCTGCATATGGAACAGAAGGCATTCTTGCTTTTGGATTAGATGAGGAGATCATTAATTGTAGATGAAAAGGAAGTTGATTTTGTTATCTCACAAGTACTCCTTTGAGATTTTGGTCAAACGGATGAAAGAAAAAGGCTAGACTTTGACCTTTATTTTATGGGAGGTACGGAGATCATCCATGCAAAAGAAAAAGGCTGGAGACATTAAGGTAGGACCGTCTGCTGTCCACTTGTTTCTTACCCTATATGTCCTCATCGTAATGAACAGTGAACATACCAAATGTGGCTTGCTGACAGGGGCTGGCTGAAGTGCCAATTTGGTAAGTAGGTTGGTATTTATCATATCTAAACTCTGAAGTCCATTTCTTTGGTGCTTTGATCTTACTATGGTACTAAAGCCACTGATTTATTTTTTTTAATTGAAGTAATACTAAATTCTCTTTTAGAAGCTTGAAGATGCCAGTGTTTTTCCCTATTGTAAGGGTGTACAATGTAAATTTATTATAAGTCTCAAAGTCATAGTTTTGCAAATAAAATAAAGCATTATTCTCTGCCATCTTCTTTAAGCTTACAATCCATTGTATGTGTTCTTTCAGGTTATGGGTATCAATTTCTGACTCTGAAAGTATCTAAGGCATCTCATTTTTCTCTACCTTGTCCTCAGTAAAAATCCAAGCTACAGCTGCTTGTACCTAATTTAAGTGGTACAAACTCATTTGGGGAAAAAATGAAGTAACTAAATAGTTATATTGAGATAAGAATTATATGGCTCGAGTGCTAGTCAATTCAGCATGTAATAATAATTCACAAGGGACTAATAGCCTGGAATTTATCACCCTAGCAAGATTCTAAAGAATTCTTTATGAGATGTGTTGGTGTAAGTTTGCTGTGCCTCTAAACCTTAATATAGGAGAAGACAATTAAAAGGTAAAATATGAACCTTTCAAACACTAAATGAGGATATTTGAAGTTATATGAGCCTGTTATAGAAAGTAACTGAAAGTAGATCCTCCAGAGATTTTAGGAATTAGCACAAATAACAGAAAAATCAACAGATTTGTGGGCCCTGGTAAAGAAAATCCAGTCCCTTGAATCTAAATTTTTAAGTAGCTTCCTTGTAAGCTATCTACTATTTGGAAAGAAATAGTCCTAGTAGATCACAATACCTTATAGCTATTTTGAAGTCTTGGTATCATTTCTAAGCCTCTTTCTAAGGTTCTTGAACTCTTGGCAAAAAAATATATTGAGGCTTAACTTTGGCACTTTTTTCTTTATGTTCCTTGTAGCTTTGGAAGTCTTATAGGCCCTCTTGAAAAATGAGAAGACAGCCTCTAAATAGTAGAACTAGGGAGCATTTAAAGGACTAATTCTTCAGCTAAGTATATAGTAGAATTTGGAGACTAAAGTGTAGGTTTCAACTGTTTTCACTCCAGAAGAGTCTGGGGGGCTTCTCTTGAAGGGTTTCTCTTGTATAGTCCAATTGGAATGATTATCTAGAATTCTTACTAAGTGAAATCTTTCCTAATCAAATAACGTGTTATTTAAACCCAAAGAAACCTGTGCTCTTCCATTTAATGGTGGTAAAACTATTTTAAAAAAAAAGAAAAGAAAAACCACAGATATTTTTTCTAATTTAGATTCAGGAATAATCCTGATCCCTAAATCTGAGCCCTTCAGTTTTATAATCTAGTGTTTCAGCCTTAATATTTGAGAAAACTGGAAGTTGTTTGTACATGTTTCAGCCATATGATCCTAAATTGTGAGAATTGCAGAATAAATAGAAGTCTAGAAAAAGCTTCAGAGGTATCTTGTTTTCAAGTACAGGAGGAATTAATTTGAAGATGAGCAGTTTTTAAAATGTATTTCTTTCAAATCTAATGTGGAAGTTCAGCTCAAAGAAGCTTTATGTAAAAATAGTCACCTGTATTTGTATATACTTCATTCACATCTACTTTCATTAGTACAAAGCTGAATGTAAGTCAGAAGGAGGTCCTAGATCTGAAGTTGGGGAGATTCCTAGGTACACTAAGTCCCGTTTCTTATGGTGTCTCCTGAAACTCATTCTTCTAAACCTGATCCATCTGAGAAACAGGATTGAAGTTGGGCCATGACACAGGGTCCTGTATATCTCCTTGCATCCAAGGACATTAAGGCAAGAGTAAGTCAGGATGAGTGTGTAAATCTACATTTTAGTCTCCAGGTTCTGCTTGGACTTAACTGTAGGGCACTCTGGGTCATCTCAAAGCAGTTTTCTGCGAGGCCATTTTGGAGCTGTGATGGTCTTATATGTGGTAGCTTGGCAGGTTAATAAACTTCTCTGTCAAATGGACATGATGGGGCCTATCTCACCTACTAATCATGGCAAAGATTAAGACAAATGCATTCAAATTGCTAAACACAGTGTCCGGCATTTATTATGTACAGGGCAGACATCACTGCTGAATATCACCATCAATGTGTGGTCTCTCTCTCTTGTAGCACAGTCCAGGAGCTGGTAGTGACTTTACCAAGGAGAATTAAAGGTAATTTTACTCAATAAGTATAAAATGCATGTGACCCTGGGTCAAATGTTCTCCCTTACACCTTTCTAATGAGGCCTAAGTATGAAACTTAGGTAACGATGTTACCTTGTATAGTCACAAAGGTTTAAAGGATTACATGGTAAACCCTGGAATCATAGCTAGTATGTGTCTGCCTCGGTCTTTCAGCTTCACTGCCTACAACACAGAAACAAATATTCAGAGCCTGCATAATCTTTAGAGGGCCATGAAAGCATTTTAAGTCACCCTTAATTTCTTACCACATGTTTAATATCATGTTAAACAAATGTTCTCATGTTTTATATTGGCTTTTCACAGCCCTCTAATAGGCAAGTATTATCTGCATCTTGCAGGTGCGCAAACCAAAAGATTCTAAACCCTATGAGCTTACCGCCATCTTCTCACAGAAAAGGACTTCATCCTATACAAAGGTTAAGCTGGGTGTCATATTATGTGTTGGTTGAGTCACCTTTACTACTGATTTAAGGTGCTTCAGCACTTTCCAGGTGTCTCAGGTGCCCTTCCAGTATGATGGGCATAGAAATATAAAGCTAGCACTACTACATTAGGACAGCATAGAGTGTCTCACTTCCATGGCATGCCTTTAAGATGCTAGACATTCCAGAATTATGTTCCTTGTTCCTGCAAGTGAATTAAGTAGATTACCAGATTGCAAAATAAAAGATAAAGATTCCTCAAGGAATTTATAGATAGGTAACATCATTCATGAGGGTAGTATTGGAGGAAAACTAGTTACAACAAATCTTAATTTCGAAAGCTATCATATAGGAAGAGACATGCCTAAGAAGATAGCAGGAATTACAGCTTTTCAACTGATGGATGATACCATAACTATGGAATTAAGTTTTAGGCATTCTACAATGTACACCAAGATGTAGGTATTTCTAAATTTACACACATGCACAGGGAGAAAAGTTTTTGAACAAAATGATTAGATTTCATAAAACTTAGGCCCTTTGTAAATGTCATATTCGATACTGAAATGTGACTGAAGAGCATGTAATGCCTCAGGAGTTCACCTTACACAACCAAGTTAGCACACTCAGGATCTTTAGAACTCTAAAGGTGCATGTTGGAACACATCCTGTCCTGCTGACCTCTAGATAAATGTTTTCCTTTTATTAATGAACTGTACTTTTACCTTAAATAAAGTTTATTTTTAAGATAAATTTTGCAAGACTTTTCTTTCTCTAAAGACCTTTTATAAAATCTTTTACTCAAGTCTTCCTTTTTTATTTTTAGTTTTTCTTACTGAACTGCTGAAGACAACTGGGTCACCTGTTTCTGATGAACACGTTCCCACCAGCTCGAGCCACTCTACCTACATGCATGACTGTTCCACTGGGCATCTTGTACCACTGGTAGGACAGGCATGACTGACCTATAAATTGCCTTGTACCAACCATCAAGACTTTCCCATGCCACTGGGTGGGCAAGTCATGCATGTACCCTCAGTGGTTCAGAGCTGCTTGATGGCAAATATACAAATTACATGTCAAAAAACTAAGGTTACCCAGGTCTGGCTTCATTGTCTGAAAAAAAGTGATGTTCCCTCTCTTTCTGTACTTAGGAGGACCATTAGTGCCCCACCATTAGCAACCAGTGCATTACCCTCTCAAATTACCCCTTCCTGTGCTCCCATGAGATAAACCAAAGTCAAAGCTACAATTACCAAGAAATGTTCATTAGTCCATATCTTCCTCCTTATGGGTGACTGAAAACAGGTAGTACTGGCTAAAGGGAAGATTGCTATGGGAGACTGGCAAGACTGGCTTTGACTAGCAAAGTGAAGCATTTTGATGCTACCCATTTCATCAGTTCTTCAAAGACTATGTTGAAATTAATTGACAAGACTAAATCTTTGTGAGTCTTAGAATTATTGTGCGTGAAATTTTTCCAAGCAGTAATCCCTTGTTGTTTGAAATATAATGGCTGGTAAATCTTGATCAACTCAGAAGACATAAAAGAGTAGTGAAGAAAATAAGTAAACTAAAGGAAAGAGAAACTAAAAAAAATCTCTTACACCTCAATAGTAAATCCTTACTGAAAGTGATATTGAACTCAAACCTGTTCTGCAGCAAGGCAAAGTCATGTGCAGAAGTTCTTCCACAGCTTAGCTAGCTGTGGCCATAGGAAGTTGCTTACCATCTCAGCTGTTGTATTACAGTACTCACCATCAACAGGGTCTCATAAGACAAAGTGGGGCAACATGTATAAAGTGGTTCATTCAAATAACTATTTCTGTACACCAAAAAATCAAAATTCATCAAAAAAGTTGATCTTTCACTGCTATTCATTTGGATATTTGATTTTTGCGATGAACATTTGTATTAACACCTCATGTGCAAGCATTCTTTGTTGAATTTCCTTGTAAAATATCTCTCCAGTACTGAATATCTTCTTTTAAAAGAAATCAAGAAGATTAATTGTTCTATCAATTTTGCAAAAAAAACCCATGCCCTTCTGCTGATTAAAGAGTATACATTTGGCTTAAGTTCACCAGATATACAGACAGATCTTTTAATCAGTTTTGGAAACATAGGCTAAACTTCCTTCCATTCCAGGTAAAGTTAGTGCACTCTTTGGATTTATTATACTGAGCAAATATAGTTGGCTCATAATATAGGAGATGGAGAATGCTAAACGTTAGAGCTGAATATCTAATATAGTGTCTAATTCCAAGGCAGAGTATGTTTTAAACCCTTGTTTATGTTTTTTTAAATTCACATTTACATTTAAGATTTGCTGAAGATTCATTCTTTAAAATTGAAAGCAAATTTACCTTCTAGTGTGATCCCAAATAAAAGTAGTTCCCTAAAGAGATTTCCAGATGCTGAAGAATGATATGAGATAACTAGATAGTAAGTGGCATTCCTTCTTGAGTTTAGGATATGACAGTAACAATCTCTAAAAGGGTGTAGGACGGTTTTATAATGGGAATATCCCAGACTAAATATCAATTAGGGAAAATGCAAAAAATTTAACTTTGAATGAAATTGGAGAAGAGTATAGACCAGTCTGTTCAGAAGCTACCCCTACTCTTTGGTACACATATTCTCACGCCCACATCATGGTCAGTACCTCATTCGTTTGTTTCGCACCTCATACCAGGCATTGTTCTGGATTCTGGAAAACCAGTGGGAATGCACAGGACTGAACCTCTCGCTCCTTTAGGGTATTCACTGTAGCTGGGAATCGTGTACTGAACTCACAGTAATATTTCAGGCAGTGGGAAGTAAAACAAAACTACAGGGCTAGAAAATAACAAAAATGTGTTGTTTTAGATAACATAGAAGACTTCCACAGAGGTGACTTAAGCAGTGAACTTGCTGTAAGTGTGGGTGTGAGCCACTGAGGAAGCAGAAAGCAAAGCCCTAAACCAAAAGTGTGCTTGATTCATCTAGCATAAAGCAAGGTGACCTTGTAACTAAAAATGGCATGGGCAATAGTGGTGAGAAGATGGAAGCAAGGATCAAGAGCCATGGTTACTTTTCAGGAGTTTAAGGGATAAAAGAGCTTTAGAGGACTCAGATATCCAATTTTAAAAGGCATTCTTTGGAGTAGACTATAGGGAAGCAAAGACGAAAACAGGGAATAAATTAGATTATGGAAGCAGTCAGGTAGATAGCCATGCTTGAGCTGGACCACTGGGGATGGAAGAAACTGTCCTCCAGAGCTAGCCCATCATGTGAGAAAGCTCCATGCACAGTATATGTCCCCGGAATAGAGAATATGGCATGATGAATATTTCCTCATCCAGGGGAGTATAAATTGGCTTCTATCTCAACTGTACCCTCCACCTGCAGATACCAGTTAGGCTGCCTCCTTAACTGGATAATAATGACAGATATAATCCCAGAGTATGGGTCAAAAAACTCAACAAAATTTTGCATGGGACCTAGGAGAAAAGCCATTTTACTCCTCCCTAACCAAGTAAATTCAGAACCTAGATGAAAAGAAAATGGACCAGGAGCAAAATTTCCAATCCAAGCAAACAAAAAAACTTCTGAGAGACTTCCAGGAAGATAGTGGAGTGATGTATAGCAGAGAAAACAGCCTCTCTGAGAGTCACCATTCAGATACTAGAATACAGTATCGTGAGGAAGACAAGAAGGAAGGAAGTGGGTCCTCTGGACCCAGTAAGAATCTGAAGTGTGAATTGAAGCCCACAGAAAGAGTAAAAAGAAAAACTTCAAGGAAAAAGAGGGCAGTAGCCAGTGGCGCCTTCACCTTGAGACAGAACTCACTGAACAATAGGAGCTATTTGAACCTGGGGACACAGAATCACAGTGATGGTGACAGTTGGCAAGTGCATAAGGGCCTGCAGAGAGACACAGCAGTGGAGGGGAGCAGCAGACATGGAAGACTGCACTAGCTGGCAGTGAGTACAGAGAACATAGTCCTCCTGCAGAGAGAGACTGACTGAGCTCAGATCCCAGAACTACTGCTGGCTTTGTCTAGCAACTCTCAGCTAGGTATAGACCCATGGAAAATGCTTGGACTGCAGCAAACCCAATGAGTCTACTCTCAGACCTGCTGAGATTATCCACTACCCCACCAAAAAGCAACTGCTGGCTTGCTGGAATAGATCAGCACAATTCAGAATTCTGTCTCCATATGCTATCTACTAGTGAAACTAGAGAGAACCTATAAGTGAACTGTTTGTTTTTCTGTTTCTTTTTTTTTTTCTTCACTTTCTCCTTCATTGCATTTATGAGTGTGAAATTGGTTTCTAACCTGTTTGTGGGTGTGGTTCTGTTCTATTCTTCCTTTTGTCTCTTCCATCTCTCTTTTCCTTTGGTCTTTGGCAACAGTTTCCCAAAGTTGGGGTGATTCCCCTTTATCCTCCAACCTTACTTCTAATCTCATTCTCTTCTCCCACTTCTCTATTTTCTCCTTAATCCATTTTAAATTTTAACCCCCAGGGCAAAATTGACACATTACAGACTTATATAGTTGCATATAATTATCTGATTTGTTTTACATTTTGTTATATAATCATAAATCTAGTTTATATGGTTAAAACTTGCAAATTAAGGGTTAGCTAAGTTTGTCATTTTCTAGGCTGTGTTTGATGCTACTGGCACCACTATAGCCAAAATTGACATAATTGTTCTGAACAGCTGTTGGTCCTGGTATTCCATGACTGAGATCAGCTAAAAGTCACAAAAAATATGGTGGCACAGTGCCAAAGAACCAAGGACTAGGCCAAATAAGCAACAACTTCTCATCTTCAACAAACTAAAGAGGAAAGATCTTCCAAAAGACTCAAAACTCAAAAACCAGCTACACTTGGAAGATATCTCAGAGAAGTAATCATCACCTCAGGGTCCTAAATACTAACAATAAAGCAACCTAGGCAACTTACAAGTATCGCTGTAGTAATTAAACTTAAGAAAGAGAAAATAAAATGAAAAGACGCTTAAGCAAAATGGACAGACATCCAGTTCACCAAAGGAAAATCCAGGGGGCAATGAAGTGGGACAATCTGAAAGACCCCACCAGGTCTCTCTGAAGTGGTAACAACAAATCAATTGAATGAGGCTCTGGAAAAAAAGAAATCAGAAATAGTTTCTAAACTAACTACAGAGATTATCAAAATATACACCATGCTTAGCGATGTTAGAGCAGACACAGAAAAAATAATAGATGGGCTTAAGAAAATTATAGAAGCTCAGCATTGGAAAGAAATGGAATCCATAAAGCAGATTCAAGCAAATATCCACACAGGAGAAAAAAAGTTGCATTGAAAGTATTCGAAGCAGATTAGGCCAATGTGAGGACAGGATCTCAGATATTGAAGACAGGCTTGCAGTTAGCCACCAGGAAAAGAAAGATTTCTCAAAAATAGCAAGGGACCATGAGAAATTAATCCAGCTGCTGCTAGATGAGACAAAGAAGAATAACTTAAGATTGATTGGAGTCAGTGAAAAAGCAAGAGACACCAAAACTGATATTTAAAAATGTTCACAGACATCACAACAGAAAACTTT